>JAWWEY010000108.1:1078642-1096978 GCA_035582745.1 Loriotus luctuosus
AGTTTAAGCTAGAAGTTGTTTTTCAGTTTTCTTGCAGTGGAAAATTCTGAGACCTTTTTTCTATTTGTAACTTTGCTGCCTTGTTTGCCTGTGCTATCTTTCTGCTTGGTAAAAACATTTTCTTGTTTGAGGTGGGTTTATCCTTTGCACTAAGCCATAAAAACCCCTTCTAACTAACACACCCTTTGCTTTCTTGGTTAGCCAGCAAGATTGGCTCAGCAATTCTTTTCTTCTATATCAGAACTTGCTCCCATCTCTATTTCTTCTTCAGACTCTACATTTAAAAATCTTTCTGCTAGGCATACATATCTGGGAGACTTTTTTGTCAAACTTTCATCCTTCCCAACACTCCAGGATTTCCCTGAGCCTGGTAATGCTGTCATGGCCCCAGGCCATGACTTTGGCTGCAACCTGTGTGTTCAGTGAATATGACACCTTCCAAAAATTCTGGACTAGCTGTGTATCTGTGATACAGTCTCTGCAGCTGCACTGTGGGCCTGGGGCTTCTCCACCAGCTTGGATGAAACTTCTTTGAATGTACAACTCTGCAGCTCTTGCTGTCTATTCTCTCCCAGAAGAATTGGATAAATAATGTGTGCACATTCACTTCTATCACTGAATTCCCAAAACCACGACATCCTTAACTCTGTGCCTGCCTGCTCTGAGTTCCTGGGGTGACCTGGGGAGTTCCATGCACATCTCCCAGCACTCACATGGACAAGGGCAGCCTGCTACCTGCATTTCAGCCAGGTATGGACTGAGGCACCAGCTCCTCCTTATCCCCAGCTCACAGCACACCCATCCAGGTGTGGGGATTGCTGAGGACGTGTATGGTGAGAGTGAAGCCATCAAACTGCACCACTTAGGGGACAGGGCTTCACCACAGCTCCATTGTTTCAGAGCTCAGGGTCATCTCCTCCTCTCCAAGTGCTCTTTCACACACCCATCCTCAGCCCCGTGCACTCACCCTGCTTTCAGTCCTGGCTCCTTCCTGAAGTGTAGGGTCCCTCTGACAGGATCAGCAGGGAGAGACACTCCCTTCCAAGTGCCTCCTTTGTGAAGGCCAAAGAACCCAGCCCAGATGCCTGTGTGGACATTTCCTACACAGGAGTATGGCAGCTGGGGAAGGGGGGACTGGCAGTGAGTTTGTGGGATTTTCTGCTCTGGTTTAAGCTGTATCCCACAGCCACCAGCCTCACACCAGCCCACTGCAGACTGGATCAGGGGGCACCTCATGAGTGTGGGGGCCCTGCTCCTCAGTGACAGGTTTTGTTCTCTGCCTCTGAAAGACTCCTTCTGTCTCTAATATATTTGATTTTATTAATTATTTTAAATTTTAGATGGCAGGACCTGGAGCTGGTCCTGGACATCAGCTGGGATCAGATGAAGGGATGTCTGATGCTCCAGCAGCAGGAAGGAGCTCACTCCAGCAGCCACTTCCTTAACATGGATTTCACTTCCTCATGAAGAGAACTGCATAACCCAGGTGGGTGGGGATCCTCTGGTGTGCCCCAGGGGGGTCTGGGCAGGGCCCTGGGAAGGACAGGGGTGTGCAGGTGGAGTTGCTCCTGGGATGCATCAGAGAGTAGCAACAGCCCAGTGCACATTTGCTGGGTTTTGGCTGCAGAGCAGGATGTCCATCACCCCACACAGACCTGCACATTTGCCCTGGTTTCAGCCAGGACAGGGTGAAATTTTTTCC
The DNA here is from genome assembly GCA_035582745.1 of Loriotus luctuosus. Lineage (NCBI taxonomy): Eukaryota > Metazoa > Chordata > Aves > Passeriformes > Thraupidae > Loriotus > Loriotus luctuosus. Next base: position 1,080,345 of record JAWWEY010000108.1, read on the forward strand.
CAGAGCCATGAGAGGCAGAGCCTGGAGCTGTGTGGGTGGGTCCAGGTTGTTATTCAATACCATGCACTTCACTGCCAGGGTGGGAAGGTGACAGTGAGGGACTCCCCCTTCCTGGGGGAAAATGACATTCCCTTCTGGTGGGGGAAAGTGTGGTGTGGTTGGGAAGAGCTGTTGGGTATTGTGGCTCTCCATGTAAATAAATAATGCCTTATACCTTGTGTTATTACATATTGTTGCTGTTTCTGGTCACTTTCTTATCTCATAGCTGTTTCCAGTAAATTGTTCTTATCTCAGCTCACGATTTGCACCTTTTGTACCTCCAGTTCTCAATCCCATCCCCTCCCCAGAGCAGGAAGGTGGAGGGGAAGGGGGCAGTGAGAGGCATCTGGTTTGGGGGAGTCTTGGTGGAGACACTGAATTGGGGAATATAATTTCTAAATCACAGCAATCTTCCATGTCATCACACAGACCTGCACATTTTATCTCAAGTGCTGCATTGCAACACACAGAGCAGCAATTCGGGGAGAATGCTTAATCCACTGACCTCAGGCCAAACCTTGATGGGAGGACATGGATTCTCCATAAGGGTTTTGGGAATGTTTGCTGGGTACCAAGATAAATCTTTCATTTAGATCTGAAAACTATTCATAACTAGACAGCATTGAATTCATTCCTGTTCTAAACAGCCCTGATCCAGATGGGCTGGGAATCCCTAAATACAAATACAGGAACTACAAGGCAGAAGGCACAGCCAGAGTGGTTTGTAGGGAAGGCCTCCAGAACCCTGACTGTGTGCAGTAGGTGTATCTCTAATTATGTGATTAAACCCTGTTTGTACCTGATCCTGCCCCTGCAGGGAGTGTCCAATTAAGTGGCAGGATGTGCCTGAGTTGCCAGAGTGGAACCCCAAAGGGCTGGGCTCTGTTTTTGTTTGTGAGGTTCTTTCAGTGCAGCAGTGTCTGCCCACAGATTACCATTTCATGAGCAAGATTAATATCAGCATTCTCTCCCTTGATCACTTGACTTTGTAACCTCACCATGCTATTAGCCTGGCTTCTTGGAGGTAATCCTTAAATAAGTGCCTGGTTTAATGACCTTAAATACATTCTCTGCTTTTAAATCTTAGATTATTTGTTCACCCAACTGTTTTAATCCTGCTCCTGCAAGCCTGGACTTCACTACCTGCCCTATTTTTTTGTTCTCTGCAAGCTCACATTGCAGGGGCTGCTCCCATCCCTGCTCACTTTAAATATTGCTTCAGCTCAGACTCTTTCAGTGCTGCTTTCCTGCCTTTCCTGCTGCTCTGCGGTACCAAACCTCCACCTGCCATTTGTCAAAGCTGAGACAGCTTCTCTGGCAAGTATAGTTGGTTTTCATTTAGAATTCAAAGCCTTCTTGAGGAACTCACTGATTGGGCCATGGCCTCTCTGTTTTGGGTGCTCTGTCTGTTCTGGATAGTGCCCCTGTGTCAAATGATCCCACACTTTGGTACCTGAACCTGTACCCAGTTCAGTTTGTTACCTGGGAGTAAACTGTCCCTAGCCTACAAATTTTGTCTTCTCCACGCTAACTTTTGGTTTAGATGCTGAAAATGTCTCTTGTCTCGCCCTGCTAGAGGAATTGGGTTCTCTTTCAGGGCAATTAATTGGCTTTTTTAGGGAGGAATTCACCTGGAGAAGAGAAGGCTCCAGGGAGACCTAAGAGTGCCTTCCAGTGCCTAAAGGGGCTCCAGGAAGCTGGAGAGGGACTTTGGACAAAGGCTTGGAGTGCAAGGATGAGGGGGAATGGCTTCCCATTGCCAGAGGGCTGGGATGGGTGGGATATTGGGGAGAAATTCCTTCCTGCGAAGGTAGTGAGGCCCTGGCACTGGTTGCCCAGAGCAGCTGTGGCTGCCTCATTTCTGGAAGTGTCCTGGGCCAGGCTGGATGGGACTTGGAGCAGCCTGGGATAGTGGAAGGTGTCCCTGCCCATGACAGGGGTGAAAACAAGATCAGCTTTAAGGTCCTTTCTAACCCAAACAATTTAGTGATTCTTTTAGTGTGGGTAACCAAAATCACTCATTGAGCCAGCTCTCTCTTGCTGTGCAGCTTCCCCTCCCTGCTGCTCAGGCAGCAGCACCAGGGCTCAGCTCATTCCTATTCCCAGAGCTGGGATTTGTACTGACTTGTACTGATTTGTACTGACTGTGACCATGGCTCCTGGCAGAGGTGCAGTCAGTGAATGTGGCAAGCAGGACACACCCTGTAGGGTTTTGGGCTGGGGCAGAGGTACAGCTCTCCACAGCACCTTGTGGTGCTGTTTGGGATCTGTGCTGAGCACAGCACTGATCCCACAGGGATGATTTAGCTCCTGCTGAGTCAGGAGCTGTTCTGCCCCTCACCCTGACCCACCAGCATTGGGCCAGGGGTGCACAAGGAGCTGGGGGGACACAGCCAGGACAGCTGTCCCTCACTGACCACAGGGATATCCCAGACCATGTGATGCCATGCTCAGCCCTGAAACAGAAGGTGGGAGGATGGTGGGGTCTGGCCAGGCTTAGGGCAGTTGGTGATGAGCAATTACTTTCTTGTATCACTTGTTTTTCTTGGTTTCTATTTTCCTCTCTTCGTTAGTTTTCTCCCCTCACATTTAAAAAAAAAAAATCATTATTTTTTCATTATTTACCTGTCTTCATGCCAACCCACTGGTTTTCTCACTTTCACCTTCCACTTCTGCCATTACAGTGTGGGGGAGAAATGAGGGGCTGTGTTGGTGTTTAGCTGCCAGCTGGGGTTAAACCACAACACATCCACAGTCCAGACTCCTCCATCTGTGATGGCCAGGCAGCAGAGGCCGGGGAAGTGTCACAGACCTGAGTTGGTTCTTGCTACCCGAAGTGCTCACAGGGTGGCTGTACTGAGAGTCCTGTGGAGTGCTGAGCAGTAAAGCAGGTAGGAACAGAAACTGCTCAGTCCACTGGCTCAGATTTGAGACCCTCTGGGAATTCATGATGACACCGATGGATTACAGCAGGGCACCAGGACAGAGCTGAGCATTCATGCCCCCATTAGCCCTGAGGGGCTGAAGCACTGTAGGCACTGACCGGGCTGGAGAGCTCCAGGTGGTCCAGTGCCCTGCCCAGGGGTGCATGGACAAGGCAGAGGTGCTCTGCAGTGCTCTGCACTTCATCCAGTGCACCCCGTCCTGCACTGGCCTTGTGGGGCAGCTGCACGTGGAACAGCCTCTTTTCACTGACCTCTGTGCCAAGACCAATTTCACATCAGTTTAGCTGGATCAGCAGCATGAACGAATTGTCTGTGGAAGCAGGGAGGGGGTGCCAAGGAGTGAGCCAGAGGGTCCCAGTAAACTGCATTTTATGTTGTGCTGCCCTGAGTCTGTGCAGCACTGGGCACTGTGGCATCACCTCTCCCAAAATCAAGAGCTGTGTCTTGGCTACCATCCGGCTACACACAAGACATTTCCTTTTGGTGCCAGCATACTGGGATTCCAACAGAACCCCCCATATCCTAGCAGGGGCCTTGAGGAAAGGGACAGAACCAGATGCCCCCGAGCAGTGCTGGCATCATGAGGGCTGTGGAGTGCTGACACCAGAGCCAGGCTGGGACACCTGTGGCTGCAGTAGGGATTGAGCTGATGAGGCCACAGAGCCCCCAGATCGCTGCTGAGGCACAGCTGCAGCCCTCACACTTTGGTGTTCCTCATTAAGGGAGATCCCTCCCTCCGGAGCCTGAAGCTGCTCCTTTCTCCAAGCATCCTTTTTGGGTTCTATTTGCTGAGTCCTGGCCTTTTTTTGGTGCCAGCCCCTTGGACATGCCATGGCCTGGCAGAGAGAGCCAAGTCCTCCAAGAGAACAGCAAAGAACGAGGCAACAAGTTATTGAAGCCATGTCCCCATGCTCCACTGCCAGATATTCCAAATTACCCAGCGATTGTGCAACGAGCTGTGCTCTGGCTGTTTGCCATGGACAGCATTCCAGGCAGCGTGCAGAGCCAGCTGCTTCGGGAGGGGAAGGATACCTGTGCTGACACGGCTTTGCTCATTTTCCCTTGCTCTCAGGGCATCTCTTCCAGCTGGGCTGGAACAATGGCACAGGGTACTCCGGGCAGCAAGCAGATGGAGCGCTCTGCCTCTGCACGCACAGCGATTACAGCAACTGTCAGCTTCCCGCAGGGAACCGAGAGCCTCTGCAAGATAAGGAACATGAAAGGGGGAGCAGAGCCCAGCTGTGCATACACACACCCCGCTGCTTCCGCAGCGAGGAGAGGCGGGCACAAACACACCCACGAGGGAATCCTCCCAGCGCAGCTCTGCCCCAGGGACACTCGGATCCCATCAACACAAATTACCCTGAAAGGTTTGTGAAGGACAGAGCCCGCCGGCAGCTCTGCCCTGTCCTGCCACAGACAGCCGGGGCTGCTGGAAACACGCGGCTCTGGCTCTCTGCTTCGGCCTCCTGGGCGGCTGCTGTGGCAGCACATGCCCCACTGCATTCCTGGGCTCTGCATTTCTGTCCAGCTGCATTTCTGGGCTCTGCATTTCTGTCCAGCTGCATTCCTGGGCTCCAACCCTGCCCCGGGCTGTCCCGCCCAGCATAGCCCACACGGCTGAGAGACAGGCACCCTTCCCTCCCTGGCAGGGTTTTCTCCAGGCAGAAGCTGTATCTGACTAGTTCACGTCTCTGTTCATGTCTTAAGCCCCCAGAAAATTGCCCTGGGATGCTCAAGGGACTGATCCTCCCCCGAGGTGCTCCCACCCCTGCAGCTCTCCCAGAGTTCGATGTGCAGCACTTCAAAAGCCAAACTGCAGCAACCACTGGGATGGACTGTACCACGCTCCATTCAGTTTTAGAAGAGATGCAAGAAACGCTTTTTCTGGAGCTGCTTCCCCCTCTCAGAGGATGGAAGTGTTACCTCAGCAACCCTGGAATCTGCTCACTCTTCCTCAGGGGTCGCATGAAGGGAGCCAAGCACTCGATTTTCACTCTGTGTAAGACTGGGTCATTTTCAGGTGCTGGGGCACTCACCCCAAAGCACACTCCTGTGAAAATTGCCTTCTCTCCCCCATGCAGCCCCACAGGCTCACCTGGATTGCTGGGCTGCCACCTCCCTTTTCTCTATTGCTGAGGGGCCCAGCTGTTGCTCATACCAAAGCTGCACTGGAGGGACCTGGCTGCCTCACAACTCAGCACTCAAGTATTTATGCTGAAATGCATAAAAGTATTGGTTGAAAGAGAACAAAGCTGGCTTTGATAAAAGCCCTCATGCTCTCTCTGCATTTTTATGGCCAGTTCCACTCATCTGCTGTGGTTTCCTTTTGTGTCCCCAGCCAGCTTCAAAATACTTGGTGGGTTTTTGGCAAAATACTTGGTGGTTTAGTGTTTCTTTGATTCTGGAGTTTGGCCTGTATTAACCTGACTCCGTGGGAGGCAGGGACGCTTTCCCTGCACCAGTTGTCCAAGGACCCTGAAGCTATTTCATCTCAATTGTTTCCTTTCCTCCTACTTATGCTCCTGCCACGGAGTGTAGTGTCAGATATGTAAAATTACCTTCAGGGAAATTCATAACACATTTCAGAAATCCCTGTTCCCCCAGCAGCTCCCTGCAGAACTGCCTGTGCTGATGGGGCAGTCCCTGCTCATACAGAGGTTTAGGAAATGCAGCAAGGTGAGCTGTGCAGGACAGGGAACACCACAACCACCTCCCTGGCCAAGCTGGCCCTGCTTTCATCAGCCACAGCTCTTCTCTGAACTCTGCTGAGCCACTTCTCTCCTCACCTGCAAGCAGCAGGTCCCACAGACACACTGCAGGTGCTGCAGAGATCCCACTTCCATCCCTGCTGGGTTCCAGCGAGGCCTCAGCTGGATGGGAGAGCCCCAGGACACAGCAGGGAGCAAACAGCAAAGTTCTCCAAGCTACTGCTTCAGAGTCCACATTGTCACCACTGCCCTGCTGAAGATTCCCTCAGTCAGAGGGGAGGAATCAAGGAGAGGCCTCAGGTCCTGGCAGGCCTTTTGCTGACTTGGAGAGCTTGGGAAAGAAGGAGCCTTGAATCCCAGCCCCTGATCCACGCACCACTTACCTGGTTCAGTGAAATGTAACTCATTTAAGGAAGGAAGAGTGTGATTGTGACCTCTGTGCAAGGCATGACTTGTGGCAGCTCCCCAGAACAGCTCAGCTGATCTCACAGCCTGCAGCTGCTGCTCCATCCTGCCATTGCCCCTGGAGCATCCCACAGGCTGCATGTGTCAACCCAGCAGCCAAGAAAGGAAGCTTTAGCCTAAGTTATCAAACTGAACATACAAAGGGCTCAGCAGCTGCTCCAGTGGGAGGTTTGGGAGGGAATGGGAGCAGAGACGTGAAGCTACAGGAGGTGCCAATGTCAGCCAGACCCAGAGCACGGCTCTGGGCTGTGAACCCATCCTAATACCAGAGCCAGACTGGAGCAAGGTCTGCTTTTAACCATCCTGAGCACATTTAGGGCATATAAACACTGACCCATACAAACCAGGCATGCAGGCACTAGAGGTGCTGCCAAATCCACACCAGGAAGCAATTAGACAAAATTATTATTATTTGACCCCTTGAACCTTGCTGGAGGGATTGGCTGGAGCAAAGGAGGCAGGTTCCCTCCTGAGGCACTGCTACATCTTAACACAGGAGGGTCTCAGGAGTCAAATCTATGCAGACATTAAACAGAAAAATCCATTTTCAAACTAATTTAAAGTGACCTACACGTGAAAATAAAAGTTTCTGCACTGTCTTGGTATTGACAGAGAAAGATGGGCTGCAAGATGAGCCTTCCTAGGTACCACATAAGTGCTTCCCATGTCTGAGGGTTCTCTACTCTTATTTTCTAGGAGTTACCACAGGCAACTGGAAAACAGTTTTTCAACATGCTGGATAAAAAGCAGTGGAAGTATTTGTGAGTCTATGTGAATTTTTATTAGCTCTCATTGACACAGGAACGGTGCAGCTTCAGCAGATCCCAGACCTGGTGATGTGTCCAGAGGAGGAGCAGCTGCTCTTCCCCCAGGCCATGTCTGCTGACTGGGACACTCCTCCCCCACAGCTCCACTATGGCACAGTGGAGCTGCCTGAGCTCAAATTCCACACAGTGACGCTGCTTTCCCCCCACCTCCTGAAATTGTCAGTCACCTCTGGGGACATGAGTTAGCCCAGGTGCTGACTGAGAGCTGGGCTGCACATCTGCCCCATCACCTGCCCCAGGTCTCTGTGCCACCAGCACTGCAGGGGTGTTTCTCATGGCCTCTCCAAGCTGCAGGCACCCAGACCCTACCTGAGGCTGAATGACACCCAAGATCTCATGGTACAAAAGCTTCTTCCCAAGAATTCCCATCACACTGTTCATTTCTTCTTAGCATTTCAAGCCTATGTGATCCTATTTAGTATTTAAGAGCCAGCAGAAAGTGCACCTGGATCTGTGGAGGATTCAGCTCCCCTCTCCCACTGAAGAGGAGTAGGAGCTCCCAGCACTCTGAGGGCTGTGCTGAGGTGGATTTCAGCTGCTGCCATTCCAACGTGAAGGATTTGACCTGAGCTCTCCCATCTATCTCTCCAGGGGTGTTCTACTGACTGGGAAAGCTGCCACCACCCGCAGCTCCTCCCAGTGCCACCACTGGTGCCATTTCTTGGAGGTCATTTACTCAGTGTTAGTCAAGCTGATTTCCAGTCTGTTCTGCACAGTGGCTCCTTCAAAATGAGGTGTGAGCAGTGCAGCAGATTTAAGTAACATGGACTGTAACTGGGGGATTTCAGGTCAGAACACATATCCTAAGAGACAACAATCCAAATGAAAGTGTGAAATTAGTGATGTGATCCCACCATTTTGCCATGGGTGCAGAACCCAAGTGAAGCTCTCCCATCCTTTGAGGCACATCTCCTTGGTGAACCTGTGCAGTCCTTGGGCTTAGGGCTAAGAGACAGGAAGGGCAGGAGGGAAGAAGCAGTTTCCATGACAAATGTCCATCTGACACATTTAGCAAGGACACAGCCCAGGATTTGCCTCCTGCTCCTCAGCCCCCAGCCCACAGTTCTTCCTCTCTCCCTCCCTGATAAATCCTGACTGCTCACAGCAGAGGTTCCTGACAGAGCAGGCCACAAATGGAGGCAGTGTCTCCAAATCATAGCAGTGCAGGTGCTCAAGCACTGCAGGAAGGAGGGACTTGTTTCTGCCCCTCCTGCTGTCAGGATGCCTCTTCTGGGAGACTCATCTGAGGCTCTGCCTGCCCTACAGAGCCCTGCCAGCAAAATTGTTTCATTAGAGGGGCAAGGGAAAGGTTCTTCCCACAGCTTTGGGGCAGCACCCTACCCCCCACCTTGAGTTTGGTGGCACAAACAAATCCATCACCCAGCATGGTGACAGCCACGCCTGCCCAGCTGGGTTAGTACCCAAGGGCTTAGGAGCAGAGGACAGGGATGTGTCCCACAGAGAGGCACAGCACCAGGGAGCCCAAAACACCCCTGGACAACTCACACAGGGCTCAGCAATGGAGAATGAGCTGGGACATGATTACCAGCAGGGATAAATGCAGGGAGAACCACGGCTGCAGCAGCCTCCTTCCATTTTTAATTAGCTCTGTGCCCAGCTTTTAAAAGGCAGAAACCAAAACTGGTCACAATATCCCAGATCACTCTTACCACCAGCTTTTACAGAAGAGAAATTCCTTCCTGACGTCACTGTTTAACACACACACATATTCTGACATGCTTCAGCATTGCCTGTCCAATGATTCAGGTGCTTTTCAGGCTGGAATCTCTTCGCTCTTGCTGCCTGAAAGCTCCATGGTCTGGCACATTTTCTTTGTTTGCTGCTCTATCAGCTTATGCTGTCTGCACATTCTACCTGTGTTTTGTTCCCAAGTACTCAGTTAATAGGACTGCACACGTTAGTTGGAATGCCTTACACTCACTTCAGGTGCCACAGCTGTCAGGTGGGAGGAGGTTTTGGGGAACAAAAATGTTAGAGCTTGGGGCAGCGAACATTCCTTCTGAAACTCAACAGAAGATTCAGCCTTAAGCCCTGGAACTGCTGTGGCTGCAGGTCAGACAGTTTCAGCTGCCACAACGACTCAGGGCAGCAGTCCTGTCAGTGCAGTGCCCTGTCCCAGTGTCCCCATTCACATGGTGTCACAGGGCCACCAGCACGGGAGACACCTCAGCCCCCCGGAGCAACAGCAGCCACCAGGGAAGTGGCAGAACAGCCAGACTGGGGCAGACTGGGCTACGAGGTGAAGACGTCAGGGTGAGCTGTCCCTGCAGGGTACAGGGACCCTCCCACCACCAACACTCTTCCCACGTGGGTGCAGTGAGGAGCCGGCTGTGCCAGGGCTGCGATTCCTGACGCTGCTCAGCCTGTGGATCTGGGAAACGGGGTGGCAGTGGAGCCGTGGGTCGGTCACACCGGGGAGCAGGCAAGCTGAGGCCAGCCAGGCCGCGGAGCAGGCGGGCCGGGCTCGGGGTGCCCAGCCGCGGTCAGTCCCAGGGCTGCCCGGCCCCGGCGGGGCTCTCGGGGCTCCCGAGGGCCGGGCCCGGCTCCCAGCCCGGGCCAGCGTCACTCGTGGGCCACGCGCTCCAGCGCCACGTAGAAGCTGTCCTTGTCGTCCAGGCAGTGCCAGCCGATGGGCCCCGCCTCGCAGTCGGCGCACACCAGGAACTTGACGTTGCCCACGTCGCGGGTGAATCCCACGTTCTCGAAGGAGAACATGTCGCGCACCAGCCAGTGCTCCCGCAGCACGTCCCCGCCGCCGCCCGCCGCCGCCGCCGCCGCCTTCTTCCTCATGGCGGGCAGGAGGAGCTGCGGAGACACGGGGCCGTCAGCGCCCGGCCGGCACCGCCCGCCCCCCCCCGAACCCCCCTGTACCTCACGGCGGGTGAAGGTGGCGGCGCCGGGCAGCAGCACCCGGGAGCCGCAGCGCTGGCACAGCACGGCCCGCAGGTTGCGGCCCTGCGCGCACACGAGCCCGGCCGAGCCCGGCGCGGCCGCGGGAGCGGCGGGGGCAGAGGCCGGAGGCGCCGCCGGCTCCATCTCCGCGCAGGGCGCCGCCATGGCGAGGGGCGGGACCGGCATAGTGACGTCAGCGGAGCGACACTGTGACGTCATTGCTGTGGCCCCGCCCCGCGGTGGTGGCCCCGCCCCGCTGTCCATTCCCGGGAGGGTCCGGGAGCTCCGGGATGGGAATTCTGTGCGGGAATGTTATACTGGGAATGCTGGACTGGGAATGGTGCACTGGGAATGGTGCACTGGGAATGGTGCACTGGGAATTCTGTACGGGAATGTTGGACTGGGAATGCTGCACTGGGAGTGGGCTGAGACCCCAGCACAGGCTGAGACCCCAGCATGGGCTGCCCCTGGATCCCTGCAGTGTCCCAGGCCGGGCTGGACAGGCCTTGGACACCCCTGGGATGGTGGAACTGTGCCTGCCCATGGCAGCGGGGATGAGATGAGTCTAAGGTCCTTCCCACCCAAACCAGTCTGGGATTCTCTGGTCCCCCAGGATCCTGGACTGGCAGTGCCGTGTCTGTCATGGCCTGCCCACAGGGACCCTCAGGGACAGTCACTTCCCAGCCATGGGAGTCTGGAGATGCTAGAATTCGTGGTTGGAGAAGGATCTCTGTTGATGCTGGACCAAGGGAAATTATCTCCCCTAAAATCCTCCATCAGTGGAGATATTCCAGAACCATCTGGAAGCAATCGTGTGCCGTGGGCTCTGGGATGGCCCTGCCTGGGTGGGACCAGATGAGCCCCTGGGGTCCCTTCTCTGATCCATTCTGGGATCCTGTGAAGCTGCAGCAGTGATTGCACCAGGATTTGGGAGCACCTGGGCTGCTCTAGCAGCAGCTCTGTGGCTGCTTGGCACAGGGAGAACCCCTCAGCGGGGAGGGCAGAGGCCCTGAAAGGGGCAGGGGCACCCTGGCAGCAATTTGTGCTCCTGGAGAGGAAAGCAGAGATCAGGCTGACCCACAGAGCCTGGGCAGGGCCTGGGCAGTGCCAGGGCTCACAGGCAGCAGTGAGGGGCGAGGTCCTGGGGCCCAGGGGACTCTGCTGCTCCTCACTGAGCACCTTGGAGCCCCTCTGGTGTCTGCTGCTCTGGGCTGCTGCTGCCACCCCTCTGTTGGTGTTGAAAAGATTGAAAGAGGCCTTTGGATTGAGCCCCTGCCTCTTTAGAGGGTAGACCAGATCCCAGAAGAGCCCTGGTTTGGTGTAAACGTGCCCCATCCTCTCACCCCTGACTGTCTGCTGCCAAGAGCCCTCAGAACCAGAAATGGGAACTGATATTCCAGGTAAATATTCACTAAATATTCTCTGATGTTCACTAAATAAAGGTGTAGGATTTCTGCAGCAATCCAGCTGCTCACCTCAGGCTCCAGCCTGGGCAATGAGCTGGGGTGTGAGTGTGGCTGGCAGACACTGCCCCACTCTCCTGGCACCTGGGCAGGTGCTTCTGAGGCTGGGGCAGAGTTTGGGGCATTTGAGCTCCTGAGCCCTGTCTGGGGGTGTGTGGGGAGCAGAGCAGGGGGAGGAGAGGAGCTCAGCAGGGCCACTGAGCAGCCCTGGGGCTGCCCTGAGCCAGGCTGAAACCAGGGAAGGGGACAGGGCCCAGTACTGTCCCACGGGAAGGGGACAGGGCCCAGTTCTGTCCCACGGGAAGGGGACAGGGTCCAGTCCTGTCCCACGGGAAGGGGACAGGGTCCAGTCCTGTCCCACGGGAAGGGGACAGGGCCCAGTTCTGTCCCACGGGAAGGGGACAGGGTCCAGTCCTGTCCCACGGGACGGGGACAGGGCCCAGTTCTGTCCTGAGGCTCAGGGAAGTCCCAGAACCCCCATGCCTGGAGATGCTCTGGACTCCACAGAGCCTGATCCAAAGTGGATCAGGGTTACAGAGCTCCAGAGTGCCCTTCCCAAGCACAATTATCCTTGGATTCTGTGAGTTCCTTCCTGCTCATGTGGGTGTCAACGCCTTTTTGAGAAAAACACCCCAGAGCATTCCTGGGAGTTCAAATCCATCCCTGCCCTGGGAGCTGGCTCAGGCTGCCCCAGAGGCACCTGAGTGTCACTCAGTGTCACTCAGTGTCACTCAGTGTCACTTCTCTCTCTCTCCAGAGCTTCAGAGCCTCCCCTAGACCAGCCAGGAGAGCTCTGCTCCTGCCCATGCACAAGGGTCAGTGGGGGAGGCCTGTGGCCACATTTCTCTGCACAGAGAAAAGCAAGGCACAACCTCCCAAGGATATTTCCTGGGAATTGCAGTGAGGAACCTCAAAGAGAGAAAAAACCAACTCTTATCTCATTTGCTGCTCCTGTTGTTGTGCTCATGTGGAACGTGTTGGAAGATTGTTTATCTGAAGGAGTTTGTCAGTTGCTGAGGATTGTTTTGTTTCCTTTGCCAATTGGAAAAAGCTGTGTCCTGGTTGTCACAAGACAGTCACGAGTTTTCTTTAGTATCTTTTAGTATTCTTTAGGATTCTTTGTAGTATAGTATAATACAGTATAATAAAGTAATTAATTAGCTTCTTGATATCATGGAGTTCTGTGCATCATTCTTCCCAGATGTCAGGGGATCCTTGCAAATCCATAGGAGGCCTTTCCCTCCCAGTCTGGAGCAGAACATTTGTAAGATTCTGCCTGGCTGTACCACGTGTGCCCATCCTCATTTTGGGGTGACTCAGGCTATGAGGGGTGGGATCCCAGCCAGATGTGGGGAGGGGAGCCCTCTGCCTGCCCTGGGGAGGCTGGTGCAGGCTGCAAACCCCCCTGCCAGGGCTGCACCTGCCCTCACCTGGTCACACTGATGTGAGATGGGCACCCCTGAGGAGCTCCCAGCCCATAAACCCCGAGTGGCATCACAGCACCCTGATGTCTCAGCTTGTGGCCCCAGGCTGCTGCTGGGCTGGGCTGGGCTGATTGGTCAGGGCTGGTGGCTGCAGTGGTGCCTCTCATTGTTACAGTCCTTGTGGACAGCTCAGGAGGTAAATAAAAACCCACTAAAAGGATCTTTGGCCACTTCTTAAGTCTTGGATGGGAGCTTTCTCTGTTGAAAATTCACCCTTAATTCTGCCTTTTAGCATTTTCTGCTGGATCATTCATGAAGCAAAGCTTCACTCTTGCTGGCCAGGGAGAATCCATACCAGCTTCCTCCCAAGCAGAACATTTTGTCCCTTTGTTTTGATTTCAGCAGGAGCCTGGACATTTTCTCATCTCCAGCATCAACATGGAGCATTTTGAAGATTTTTACTGTGCATTACCTCCCTGGAAACACCTTGAAGTTCCTCTTCAAACCCTTCATTACATCCTGTTGTGGAGAGGCAGGGATGGGTCTGCTGGTCACATCCTGCTGTGACCCAGTTCTGCTGCTGCTGCTTCAACCTGCCCAGCTGCTGGGTTTGTGCCCAGCCACACACTGGACACGGCACTTTTGGAGCTGAATCCTCCTGAGCCCTCTGCAGGAGAGCAGGGCTTGTCAGGGAAGGGAGAGCAGCTCCTGACAGCTCCAGGGGCAGCATCAGAGCCTGGCACCTCCCCCTGCACTGCCTGCACCCTGCAGGTGGCAGAGGGCACAGCTGGGACAGATCCATGGGTGGCACCAGTGAGTGCTGCACTCCCAAATGGAGCCTGCTCCCTTCTTTGCTTCCCCACTCCTCGCTGGCTGAAGAATGATGGAGCAGTTTAGGGACAGGTGTCAGGAGAGGCTCCTGAACATCTGGAGTGAGTGGTGAGCTGTTTGTGGGGGGACCAGGTAGTAGGGGGAGGATTTGGAGCCATCAGAGGCTCCTGGGGCAGAATGCTCCAGTTTGCCCTGAAACCAAAAGAATCTGTTTTGCATGTGGACAGATGAATTAATGCTGGGCTCCATTAATCCCACATGCCCGTGGAGGAAAAAGGAGGTGTAATTTTTTGCAACTGCAGCTCTACTGTAACAGTATTAGAATTATGGAATTGTTTAATTGGGAAAAGGACTCTAAGACCATTGAGTCCAACCATTTCCCCAGCCCTGCCGTGTTCACCACTAACCCATGTCCCCAGGGGCCATATCCACAGGTCTTTTGAGCACTTCCAGGGATGGTGACTCCACCACTGCCCAGGGCAGTTGTGCCAGGGCCTGATCAGCCCTTCAGGGGAGAGATTGTCCCCAATATCCAACCTGAACGTCCCCTGGCACAACTTGAGGCCGTTTCCTCTTGTCCTGTCCCTGTTTCCTGGGAGCAGAGACCAATTCCCCCTGGCTGTCCCCTCCTGTCAGAGGTTGGGCAGAGCCACAAGGTTCCCCCTGAGCCTCCTTTTTTCCAGGCTGAGCACCCCCAGCTCTCTCAGCCCCTCCTGGTGCTCCAGACCCTTCCCCAGCTCCATTCCCTTCCCTGGACATGCTCCAGCCCCTCGATGTCCTTCTTGTGAGGGTCCCAAGACTGCTCCCAGGATTGGAGGTGTGACCTCAGCAGTGCCCAGCACACAGGGATGCTCACTGGTCACAGCCTGGCTGGTACATGCCAGGTGTCATTGGCCTTCTTGGCCACCTGGGCTCATGTTCAGCCCCTGATGATTCATTATTGCTGTCAACTGTAATCAGTCTCTTCCTCCTCTCTGCTCCATGCTCTTCTCCAACAGACCTCGCAAGAAATTCCCTCATTAGGGAGTTCTCCAGGCCTGGCTGGTCTCTGTGCCACAGATCTCACGGCTGGAGCAGATGTTTTTCACTACTGGGCTGAAGCTGCAGGGCAGAGACACCTGAGGGCAGCTGCCTGTCTAACACAGGGTTTGCACAAACCCTCCACACAGCAGTCAGTCATGTCTGGAAGGTAGAGAACAGAAGCTAAACTCCTACTGGCTCAGGAAATATTTTATTCTTTATACTTTCATTAAAAAATAAACATAGGAAACAAAACCACAGAACACTTGTGTGATAGAAACAAACGCAGAAGGTCAGAGCATTGGCTGAAAGTGCATCATTAGGTCATGCTACCACGTCCCTGATCCCACCCTGTCCCCAAGCAAGGAGTCAGCAGGAAGCTCAACGAGCAGCACTACATGGAGCCCAGGCACTGTGGGGCCAAGCTGAGGGCAGAGGGGAGCCTGTGCCCCCAGAACGCAGGGAGGCAGGACATGCTGAGCAGGGAGTGCTCCAGGAGCTGCTGGCAGCCACTGGTGGAGCCTCACCTGGGCTCATGGGGCAGGCCAGGGATAGCAAGTGGCACAGGATGTGGAGTCATGAGACAGGGGAATAAACAGCTGAGAACAAAGGGCGAAACAGAATCCTGGATGTCACTCCAGAACAGCCCTGGAAGCAGAAAAATCCTAGATAAAAGGAAAACCAACACAATGAACTTGAGTGAAAGGCTGCCTTGGGTGTGCTGGACTCAGGTCTGTCTGGGGACAATCCCCAGTGACTCACCCAGCAGGACCTTGGTGGGCAGCAGCCACTGTGTCCCTGCTCTCCTGGCCTCAGCTCAGGTGACCTCCTCACAGGGTGGGGCACAGGCACGGCCAAGCCCCCAGTGCCACACATCATTTACAGCTGGAGCTGTCAAGCTTTTTGAGGAAACACCATGTGATGAACCTTGCTGAGCACCTGATCCAGAGCACAAACATTGCAGATGCTTCTGTGGCAGGCAGTGAGCTCCTCCCCTGCCTCTGCCCCATGGCCTCAGGCTCTGGTCACAGTGGCTGACAGCTTTAACCTCCGACTCCTTTGTGTGCAGCCCTGCAGACACAGCGACAGCTCAGGGCCCCTCACACCTCACCCAGGCTGGCTCTGCAGTGCTCAGGAGCACGTTGGAACATTCAGGACGTACACAATGATTTGAAGCTGGAACACAAGAGCAGCTGGGCTCAGCCTCACACATCCACACGGCTGAGAGCGACCCGAGGACCCGCGGGGTCCTGCGGTGGCTGAAGAGGTGACCCAGGGCTATGTACATGTCCTTGGGAGGGGTCACCAGGCTGCCTGAGACCAGGCTGGGGCAACTCTGCTCTGCCCACAGACTGAGCCACAGGAACAGCAGAGAGTGCAGCTTCTCCTGACCCATTCATCCCCTTCCTCCAGCTTCCCACAGAGCCCCTGATTTCAAATGACTGCTGAGATCACACAGTTATGCACATGCTCTAGTCACAAGCAGCACAGAAAGCTGCTGTTCTGGTGCCTATTCCCACAGCATCCACAACTCTCAAGAACAGCCACTGCAAATCATTTGGGACTCTTCCTCCAGCCGAGACATGTTAGAATGTTTTTCTTTGTGAGTTCCCTCTGCTCACTTCTCCCGAAGGACGCAGACCCCGGCGTCGCAGCGCTGCATCCCCAGGGAGGTGACAACTTCCCAGCTGTCAATGATGGGGTCGTAGCACTCGATGCTGCTCAGCAGTGAGTTGCCATCGTATCTGCCAGGACACAAAGTTACACATGAAGGAGGGTGCTGGAGGAAGAGGCTGAGGCATTCAGAGCTCTTTCTGGGAGGCTGGAATAGCCCAAATTATAACCCCTGCACCAGGCTGCCACTGCTGTCTGCTGCTGCTCTCCCGCCTGCCTGGGCCCTGGACATCAACATTCACTGAAAAAAATCCCTTCACCCAGGATTTTTCTCCTGGGAAGCTGAGAAGCCTCAGAGAAAAGGAAAACAATTCTTATCTCA
>JAWWEY010000108.1:1098059-1126605 GCA_035582745.1 Loriotus luctuosus
CAGTCCCGAGTCGGCAGACACCGGGGGGCAGCCCCGACACGGCCGACAGCGGGGAGACACTCTCTGTGCCCCGAGGGTACTGAGGGCAGCTGGGCTGGGCGCCTTTGCAGCAGGAGAGACACCAGAGACATGGGTAGAAGATAAAGGGCCGACTCTTAGCAGGGGTTAATCCAAGGTTTTATTCAGGAGTCTCAAAGGAGCCCCTACACCTCAGGGGGCTCCTGCTGAGAGCCCCGGGAGAGGTGCCAAGGTTACATTTAAAGGGAGGTGGAAACCAAAAGTAGATAACATTTTACTGACCAATAAGTGACCCTGAGGGATGAGGGACAGACATTTGGGACAGTGTATGGGGCAAGGCTTGGGGGGCTGACCCCCAGCCTCAGTGTCCTGTACTGAAGCTTCTGGATGGAGGGGATGGGATGCTGAGTGATTGACAGAGAGCCAGGGTGGGGGTTTGGGGATGAGCTCAGCCAGGGAGAGGGATTACACAGGTAAAGGGAGGGGGGTACAGTCTGGGATAAACCATTTGGGAAGAATATGGGGATACAAGACAAAACTACTTCAAAGTATTACAAAGTATAAAAACACACTACAACAGGCAGCACTGGGCTCGCTGCCACAAGGTGAACAGCTCAATTCCTCCCACCCCACAGGACATTTTTTATTCCTGTACCTCCTCTAAAACAGCTGATAACTGTGTCTTCTGTTGTTGTTGTCTCCAATATGAAACATGAAAACACCTCACTCCACTGAACACTGCTGACTCTGGGGCATGGGGGGCCTGGGCAGCACAGCAGCACAAGAGTTTACCTGGGCTGACACCTGACCACAGGTGTGTGAGCAGAGCAGCACCAGGCCCGCTCTGCTGGCAGGCAGCTGGCTGGGACTGTCAGCCAGAGACAGGTTCCTCTGGTACTCTGAGTCCCTGGTGCCACCCAGCTCCTGGCTGTGGCCTGGAGAGTAGCTGCACACTGCTCCATGCTAAGCTGGAGGAGGCATTTCACTGACATTACTCCTCTAGAAGACAAAATGAAAATTGGTTTCTATGCTGTTGCAGAGGCAAAGGTGGCTGGAACAGCTCCCTGAACAGGTGTTCTCACAGTGAAAGCAGACAATAATACACTGCTCCAACTGAGAATTTATGAAACCAGCAGCAAATAACCCCACCAGCCTTGGTTCCTCCTTGGTACCCCCTCAGGTTCAGCACTGGAGGACACTGTGACATTACCATGCACTCAGTGGCCTCAGGGGCTCCTGGGAGCACAGTCAGCCCTGCCAGGCTGTCACCACCCACATGGAACTCTTACACTAATGAATATCCTGAATGAAATGAGCCAGTGACCCTGGCGTGGATCTGTTTCTTTACAAACAGGGTATAAGAGACTTTCTGTTCCTCTAAACACATCCTGGCTTTCCCTGCCTGTCCTTGCTGAGAGCCCCAGAACAGCTGGGAATGGCCAGGCTGGCCCGGGGGGCTCTCCAGGAGCTTTGGCTGAAGAGACCAAGGCCTACTCAGGGAAATTGGGTCCAGCAATGCAATGTGGCCAAGGTCTCTGAGAGGTAGCCTCCCTCCAGAACCTGTCCTAAGACATGAAAAGAAACAAGGAGGAAATGATCTCTGTGAATGGAGCCAAGATTATTCTTAGTCCTGGTCTTGGAATTCAAATACCTGCACGTGGATACATCTTAGAGGGTTTTTTGGGGACAGAAGAAATCCTGCAGGGTCCAAGGTCACCAGCACTCACACCTAAGGTGTGAGTAGTCAGGGGTGTTATTACCAGAGTGGCAGCACAAAAACCTGAGCAAAAAAGGCCCTTGGGCACACCCATGTTTTAGATCTTGGTACTCCAGGTCACAGTGCCAAGGAAGGAACCAGGTGAGCCAGTGCTGGGGACAAGAGCCTCACCAGGTTCCTGCTGGCTTGTGGCCCCAAGGAGCTCATGCTGCAGCCAAGGCACAGCCACCAAAGCCTCCAGCTCCTGTGGGGAGCACAGACCTGGGAAATGCCTGCTGTAGAAAGCTTGAACTCTGCTTTTGTCTTGAACTTGGTCTTGCTTGAACTCTGGTCTTGTCCAAAATCAGACTGTTCTGGTGCCCACAGCAGGCCCCTTGAGAAAAGCCATCTGATCTTCAAACTTCCTAGATTCATGGATTGACCTCACATGGTGCCTCTGACCTAGAAAAACCTGCAGATTTTATCCTCTGTTTTATATGTATGGCCTTCCTGGATGTGCAAAGTGCCCAACTCCTAAATCAAATCCACTCTTGGCAGATAAATCAACACTTAACAGGAATATCCCTGTCACAGGAATAAATATTTAAAGACTGGGGTTTTGGTAAATGCCACTGCAGGCACAAGAAAACTGAAATGTTTTTGGAACAGAGCCCAGTTTTATTGAGTACCCAGTACTTGTCCCTAACCAGGTCCACTGCACAGGGATCACATGGAGCAGTGCTGCCCAGGCTGCCTGTGAGGGCCAGTTGTTGCAAGAAGCAGAGAAAAAGCAACTTCAAAAGGGATTTGGAAGAGGGTCCAAGCACATAACTGTAAGCACTGGGAGGCACAGAGCAACCTTCCTGTGCACACACAGGCAGGGCCAGGGCAGCCCATCAGCATGGCCTGGAGGGCAGGGCAGGAGGCCTGAGGCACACAGCCAGAGCAGGAGGTCAACACACCTGGGCACACAGGAGCTACAGGAGCCCCATGACAACCCCTCTGAGAAATGAAGGACAGTTTAATCAGAAAGATACTCCAAAAGTAGGATTTAAACTGTATTTTTGTTCTAGATACAAGCGCCAACTTAAAGCTTGGACAGAACACCAGGCAGAGAGACAAGTGAAGAGCTGGTGGGGATAGTTACTGTGTGACTGCACCATTTGTGTAAGCCCACTGCTGGGTGACAGAGCCGTGGCAGTGCTGCCCCAGAGCAGGGCTCAGGTGAAGGAGCCTGGCAGTCACACCTGCCATCGCCATGTCCCATGGAGCTGATGAGCACTGACCCAGTACTGTGGTCAGCCTGTGCCTTGGGAGCTCCTCTCCATGCCAGGCATTGCTCCCAGATGTGGAAGTCACCCAGCATTTCTTCTGCCTCCCTGTAACCTGTGACCCTGCCCCTGCAGTCCTCTGTACACGCCTTGGCCTGGGATGGAGGCATGTGAAAATTAATAATTCTCTTAGGAATTCAAGGCAGTAAAATCATCCTTTCTCAAAGCCAACCCACCCACTGGGGCCAGAGCATCCTCCAGGGCAGCAGAACACAGCAGCAGTGACTGAGTGCAGCAGGAAACACATTGACCTCAAGGCACTGTGGCTGTGGATGTGACATCTGGTCAGAGAGAGAGAGAAAACTAGATAAGCTTTCCCATTAATTGGTCTGAGGCAGCTGGAGAGAAAGAATAATAGTCAAATACTAAATAACCCACAGGTGGTGTTTGTATAAGTTGTTTTCTCATACGGCTGTTTACAGATGGGTGTCTTAATTAGCCAGTGGTGATGGTGTTTTGGTTAAAGGACCAATCAGGTCCACCTATAGTGAACTAGAGTATAAAAAGGAATGGGTTCCTAATAAAATTGTTGTTAGCCTTCTGCAAACACATGGAGTGTGTCACTCACTTATCTGTGTCATTTCTGACTCAATGGTGACCCTGTGGGCTCTTACCTGAGCGCTTGGTGGCCATTGGAGTGACATTTGTCCAGTGTCCAGTGTGGGGGTCATACCTCTCAACAGAATTCAGGATGTTCAGCCCATCGTAGCCTCCTGAAACAAAACACAGGAGCAAACCATGGGGTTCACCTGGGGAGAATGTCTTCTGTGCAGAGAGCAGTACCAAGCCTGGTGGGCCCTGAGCACAGCGTGCCACTGCCATCAGCACAGCCCATCCTGGTGGGGCAGAGCATCCTGCAGCCAGCCCAGAGCCAGCTCTGTCCCCACACTGCCCTGGGAGAGCATCACCTCCCCAGACCAGCAAACCAGGCCAGCCCCATGGAGCTGCCTCTGAGCACACTGAGGCCACTGCTGGTGCAGCCCTGCAGGTGTGCAGCTCCCAGGTCTGTGCTGCAGCTGCACAAGGCTGAATGGTGTAGGCTGGGATCTCTCAAGAGCTGTTTCACAAGCAGATACCAAAATCTCTGTGCAGCCCCAGCAAAGGAGCAGTGGGCTGCCATCCACCCTGGGGAACAGCATGAGGAAGAGGAATGAACATGGTTGGTTTATTCAAGGCCAGGTTAGGCAGGGCTTGGAGCAACCTGGTCTAATGGAAAGTGTCCCTGCCCATAGCAGGGTGTGGAATGAAACGAAGTCCCTTCCAACCCAAACCATCCAGTGGTTCTATGAAACCAGTGCCCAAGATCTGTGACTCCCCAGGAACAGGACTGCAACAGAGGTGGGTGCAATGCTGGGCCTGCCTTTTCTGGGGCCTAGAAGGTGACCCACAGAACAAGCTTCAGAGTGTTCTGTCCTCTGGCAGTCTCACTGTATTCACAGCTGGTGTAGTGCTCTGAAACAGAAATGAGTGCTACAGGAAGAAGCTGAAGAACAGACAGCTCAGGATACGTTTCTGGAGCACTGCAGCCACCACTGCAGGTGCACTCTCTGTCCCACAGCTACCTGCTTCATCTCTGGGTATTTAGATACTGCCCAGGCCACACAAAACTGGCATTGTTTATCCTCTACACTCCTGCCATCCCTCAAAAGCAGTGTGTGTAAATTGTGTTTAATTTGCAGTGTGCAGCATTCCCTGCAGTGATGGCAGCTGCAGTCCAAGCCATTGTGATGGGCACAGTGAGGTCAGGCAGCACTGACACAGCTGTGAGTGCCCAGTGAGGTTAAACCTCCTCTAACACGGATGTGACAGGTTGGGGCTGCTCAGGCAGCACTTGAATGGTCACTTGGGTAAAAAGGCAGGCTCTGCAGAGCTCAGAGGTGCTGAGGGTACCTACCCAGGCAGTAGATGACTCCATTGGCCACCACGAGCCCTGCTCCCTCCCGTGCTGTCTGCATGTCTCCCAGCATGCTCCACTGGTCGATGTTGGGGTCGTAGCGCTCCATGCTGGTGTGCCGGCGGCTCCCGTCGAACCCCCCCGAGACGTAGATCATGTCTGCAGGGACAGAGGAGGCACCCAGCCACAGCCAGTCAGCCAGGGGCAGGCAGCACCAGGGCCCTGACACACGGAGCAAAGCCACAACATGGACTGCAAACCACAGAAAACACACCATGGCACACCAGGAGCCAAGATGAACCCAGGCTCCTCAGCCTGGCTCACAGGCCCAACAAACAAACACAAGTTCCATCTGGCCCTTCAGTCTGCTTCTTGCTGATGGATGAAAGAGAACAAACACAATCCAGCTATTTTTTTCATGCTGCAGCACCACTGAACCACTGCCATGCCCAAACCAAGCCCTGCCCATGGTGAGCCTCATGCCAGTACCTCCCCAAAGTTCTCACTCCTTCCCTGCAGATGTTCCAGTCACTGCAGTGCTGGATGGTTACAGCTGTACTTGGTGTCCTGTGCTCACTGTTGCCCAACACTGTCACCACCCTCAGAGCTTCCCACTCCATAATCCCTCACAGAGAGAGATGTCCTTCCCTGCAGATGCTCCAGTCACTGCAGTGCTGGATGGTCACAGCTGTACTTGGTGTCCTGTGCTCATTGTTGCCCAACATTGTCACCACCCTCAGAGCTTCCCACTCCATAATGCCTCACAGAGCCCCTTTCCCCCAGTTCACAGATACATGCTGCAGGAATGCAGCGGAGGCAGAGCTCCCCTCAGGATATGTGGGCAAGTTTTCCATTTCTGCATCCCAGTGATGAGAAGGCAGAATCTCAGGCTCCCCTCCTCCCGCAGAGCCAGCCCACTCTTCACACAGCAGCTCAGGGCATCTCAGGCCGGAGCTGAACAGGCTGCTCTGCCCTGATATTGTAAATCAAAGGTGACTCCGATGAAGGCGAGACAGAACGATGCATCTGACTCCATCATCAGAAGGCGAATTAATTACTTTACTATACTATACTATGTACATTGTATCTAAACTGAATCTGCCATGCACTCACCCCTGCTCACAACTGCTCACATTGCACTCATCTCTGATTGTCTAGTGACTGTCCCATGACAGTCTGACACACACACACTTCTTGGCCCTGATAGGCCAAGGGAACAAAACACCCTCACTTTGGGTAAACAATCTCCACATTGCATTCTACTTTAGCACAACACAGGCACAGCAAGTGAGATAAAAATTGTGTTTTCCTTCTTGTCTGCTTGTCTCACAGCTCCTCTCTGTTCAGAGGGCGTGTGAATACCACACCCTGGCAGCGAGCAGGACGTACCTCCAAGGGTTGTGGCTCCTGCCAGCCCTCTCCGCACGTTCATGGGAGCCACGGAGTACCAGATGCCGTCCTCATCCGAGGTGTAATCCAGGCACTCCACGGAGCTGAGGCGGGAGCGCCCGTCGTAGCCGCCGATGACGTAGATGCGGTCGTGCAGCGACACCGTGGCCACGTAGCGCCGCTTGCGAGTGATGCTCTGTGACAGCAAAGCAACGCCGAGGTCAGACAGAAACAGCACTGGGCATGGAGATGAGCCCCTGCTCTTCCACCCTCTCCTGCTGCTCCTTTGGAACACCAGGTGATACTGAGTCTGCCCTGACTGGTGACACTGAAGAAGAGGCAGTTCTCCACCATTTCACACAGTTCTCCACACTGGGCATGGAGACCAACCCCTGCTCTTCACCGTCTCCTGCTGCTCCTTTGGGAAATGGCCACTGCCCCAGGGCAGGCAGCTTTATCGATTTAAAGAGCAAAGCCTGAGTGACTGTGCCTGCCTCTCCCAGCAGTGCTCTCTTCTCAGGACTGTGTCTCTGCACTCAAATATTTCGCACCAAATGTCATTTATCCTGTGCTGCTGTATAACCCCCAATGCATTCAGGACGATTTTCTTAGCCTCCTATTTTACAATGGGAAAAAGTAGGGACTCTGAATATTTGATGAAGCTATCAGCCTCCAAAAAAGATCAGAATTTTGGAACACCAGGTGATACTGAGTCTGCCCTGACTGGTGATACTGAAGAAGAGGCAGTTCTCCACCATTTCACACAGATAAAGGTGATTTTAATTTGGGTAGAAATACTCCTCAGTGCAGGAATTCTCTGTGCCCATTATGCTCCAAAACACTGCAAGCAGTGGGATCATGCAGCAGCCTGAAGACTGCACTGATTACACGGTTCCTATTGACATTCCAATTATCATCACTAACCTTAAAGCTTCACACCCCTTCACTAAGAAACATGATAGTTCTCACTCCCACAACCAAGATGTGGGTCTCTGCAGCTCTCAGCTGATCAGGTCTATGACAACAACCCCCTCTCCCTCAGCCACTCTGCAAGCTGAAGTGGTTTCAGCATTTACCATGTAAATCCCTAAAGAATTTCTGTCAGAATGCCTCAGCAGATTGCACAGGACAGCCCAAGGAGATTGTTATCCAGCTGGTGCTGCAGGATCAGTGTTTGCTCACAGCCTGCTCAGCCCAGTGGTGCTCAGGAGCATTCCCTTACCGGCAGGAAACTCCACTCCTGGGTCTTGGGGTCGTATTTCTCCACCACATCAATGGGGGACTGCTGGCTGCCGAAGCCGCCGATCACCAGCAGCACCTCGTTAGCTCCTGAGGGACAGAGGGACAGCAAAGCCAAGTCAATCCCTTCACAACCAAAGGGTCACCTCAGGGGAACAGCCTGAAGAAACTCTGAGCCTTCCCTGGCACAAAGCTGCCCCTAAATCCCTGTTTTTGTCTAGGCTCTGGAGAAGCAACCTAACCTGGCTCAGGTACTCACACTCCCTTGTCACTGTCATATTTTCTGGAAAAATCTCTTCGCCAGGATTTCTTCTCCTGGGAAGCTGAGAAGCCTCAGAGAAATGAAAACAATAATTATCTGATTGCTTCTCCTGTGTTTGCTGCTTTGGAATGTGGTCTGGAGCTCGTTTACCAACAGGTGCATGTTTGACTGGTTTTATGTGAATTGTTTTTACTTAATGACCAATCACCATCAGCTGTGTCAGACTCTGAGGCATCAGTCATGAGTTTTTATTATTCATTCTTGTAAAGCCTTCTGCCTGTATCCTTTCTCCTTCTTTAGTATAGTTTTAGTATAGTATAATAGAATATAATAATATAATAGAATAAAATAACAATAAAAATATAATATAATATAATATAATATAATATAATATAATATAATATAATATAATATAATATAATAAATAATATCAGCCTTCTGAGAACATGGAGCCAGATTCCTCATCTCTCACCTCATCCTGGGGACCCTCACAAACTCAACACTCCCTCTGTGCTCAGCAAGAAATAGAAGGGAGAAACTCTTCAGAGCATGTGGCAGACAGTTGACTGAGGTGTTAGGAGCTGGCTGCTGGAGGGCTGTTTCTCCTACCACCAGAGGCACTTTGAAAAGACAAGCTGCCTCAGACAGGTGCTGAAGTTCACTCCTTTAATCTCCTTTTGTACCCTTTCTGTTGTTTTTCCCAAACCTCTCACCACCCCACAGAATTTGTAGGAGAATGGCTGCTTCCCTGCAGCCTCCTCACAACACAAAGTCTCCTCCTGGTCTCAAGTGACATCTAGGCCTGATTTAGGGGACTTTGTTCACCACGTAACTGAGAAACAAGTCAGGCTGTCTGAAGCTTGGAAAACTAATTAAATACTTTCCCAGGAACTCTCTCTTAAATCTTGTGTATTTTATTTCAAAATTGCCTTCTCTCTATTTTCTCTGAGATGAATTCTCTGACTTCATCTTATTTCCTCCATGACTGTTAGTAACAGCTGTGACCTGAAGAGTTGTAATTTCCCCTCTAATCACTGCCTGGAAGCAGGCTTCTGTCTCAGGTTTAGAACAGCTTAGCAACCCCTCCACTCCTTGGGCCCTTTCTGGAACAGGGAGTTTATCACTAAAATTTAGGACTGTCCAGCCTTTCAGTGCACAAGGACTGAACACCAAGCAACAAACATTTAACAAGCCTTCGTCTGTCACAAAGCAGAAAAGCTGCCACCTCAGATGAAGAATAATATAAAAAATAACTGGGAAGGATTCACAAGAGCTCCAACATCTTGGAAAGCCTCTTTTCCAGAAAGAAAGCTAAAAGCGTAATCACTTCAGCTCCTCCCATGCAAAGTTAATACGTGTCTTGATCACAGTTTAAAGTGACACATTGCTGATATCAGATGGTATGGAATCAATTAAAACAGGTAGGGCTGAATCCAAAGGATGAACCTCAACAATAATGTGCAGTTTTAACCCATACAATTAGACAATAAAACAGTTTTTAATGTCTTTTTTATCAGGTGATGTATTTCAACTAAAAATGAAATGTGTTTTTCTAAAATCATAGAATCACAAAATGGTATGTGTTGAAAAGACTTTAAAGCTTGTGTCATTCCATGTTCAGGGACAGTTTGCACTATCCCAGGTTCCTCCAAGCCCTGTCCAGCCCGGCCTTGGACACTTCCAGGGATGAGGCAGCCACAGCTTCCCTGGGCAACCTGTGCCAGGGTCTCACCACCCTCTCAGGGGAGAATTTCTTCCCTAGATTTCCTCTCTTTCAGTATGAAACCATTCCCCATTGTCCCATTGCTGCAGTTTCTGATGAAGAGTCCCTTTCTGGCTTCCTTGTAGGTCCCTTCAGATACTGGAAGGCTGATGTCATGACAGGCTGAGCTGAAGTGCAGGTCTTTGAAACTGGTACAGGAATCCCTACAGAATGTGCTGAGGCCTGGATTATGCAGGAACAGCATAACAACATTTCCTTCAGGCCAGAGAGGTCTGATCAGCGTGTCTCTGACAAACCTAATCTGCCCTCCTCCTTTTGTGGTTAAACTGCTTTCTGTCCCCTAAAAGAGGCCACAAAGGGATTTTGGACTCTCTCTCCACCACACCTGCAGCAGCAATGGAGAACACACAGGGAGGATTCCTTGCAGGGAGAGTGGTCCCTGCTGGCACTGATGGCAGTGCCCTGGGAGTGCACAAGGCCACAGGCATGGCACAGAAGCCAGTAAAACACTTTACCTTTTTCTGTAGGTCAGTCCTACTTTTATGTTGCTCTTGAGCACTCACAGCCCTAAGACAAACATTTTCTGAACAATTCAGTGACCATGTTTGGTAGAAGTTACTGAAATAAAGGAAGATATCATTTATTTGCCTTAACAAGGCTAGGGAGCAAAAAAAAAAAGGCACCTCTGAAGGGGAAGAGGGACATCTCCATCTCCCTTCTTGCACCTTCCCCTGTTCAATTTGCCGTGGAAGCTTGCTGTCATTGTAAGACAGCTGTCACTCACCTCACAGCTCTATTTTGGACTCTGATTCCTACCTCTTCAGACAGGAAGAAACTCCTCCCACAGTTCTTGGACAGCTGCATGCTGGGGCAAATGCATCTGCAGGCACCAGCAACTCAGGAAACTGGTTTTGAGGCCACAGCAGGGCCTGGGATTTAAGGCAATCAGCTAGTCCCCACACTGACACTAAAACAATTGTACTCTATAAAAGAGGCACCTCTGTCCTTTGCTCCAGTCCCCTCTCTGTCCTGCTGGCGACCATGGCATGACAAGTTACTGCTGTGAAGAACATCAACACAGTCACAAGGCATTAGACAAAGTGTCTGACACAACACCTGCCAGTGCCCTGGCCCCTCTCAGGGTCATTTCTCTGCTGCTTACCCAGACGTGCTCGTGTCCTGGGCCCCTGCATCTGGCTCCGGAGCTCGGGCCGGAGGTGGAATTTCTTGGCTTCGTCCACGAGGTCTCTGCACTGCAGGCTGCAGCGGATGAAGGGCTGGGGAGAAACATGAGTCACTGCTACATGCAATGTATTTTAAGAAACCTCAGAAGAACTGTCCTAAAGCCAACTCTCATCAGCTCAGACAGCATGAAAAGGACTTGTGTGCGGGTCCTGGGAAATGCAAAGACAACTGAAGATGCTGAGAAGATCTGGCTCCATCCTCACAGTCTGGCACTGAAGGCTCCTTAAAGAAAATGGCTGCATTGGAACACTAAGGAAAAGCCACTTCTGCTCCATTTAAGCCAGCAGAAGTATGACTAGGAAGGGGAACTGGCAGTGAAACCACACTTGATCTGCCCCACATAACCTGTCCTGCACCTGCATTGGAGAAGAGAGGCACAGCACAGCACAATGAAACTGTTTAGCTGATTTACTGCCCTGACCACTGTGCACACGGGACATGGAGTTGTGGAGAGGCAACAGGGACACTGAGGTCTTGTTGAAGAGTGAGGGGCATCCAAGGACAGCCTCATCTCCTTGAACAATGCTGTGTAATTCCCTTCCCTAGCCAAGGGCCTGGACCAACCTCCCTTCGGCTGAGCACTCCTTTTCCCATGGCTGTTGGGTGTACATGCTGCTTCAGCAAGTTCAGATTTACCTCTACAGGCTCCTGGTGTCTGTGTGAGGCAGCCACATGGGCCAACACTCCACTCTCCACACTGGCCCAAGCTGAGCATGTGCCACCAGTGTGTGGCACTGCCAGACTGGACAGGTCACCCTCCATGTTCACTCTGAGAGCTGAGGGCTGCACACACTCTGTCTCAGGCTGGATTTGGAACAGATCTATTTGTTTTGGTACCAGTCCCTTTTCCATTACCTTAAATTGCAGTTTGAAGGGGACCACGATAATCTGACTGAACACCCTTTAGCTCTGGCACAACCTAACACAACAGCCCATTAGGTTGTCCTGATTTAACAAAACCCATAATCTATCACATCTGAGATGACTGTTGCTAAATCAGCCTTTTCCTGACATAGAGAAATGACTGTCATTCTCCATTCAGCACCTGTCAGGTGACAAGGGCTAGTAACCCTTGAGTACATCCTATCACCATCTAACCTGAAGGCTGGTTTGACCTTCTCTGGGCCTTCCTTTGAAATTTTGCCTGGGGTCGCTTCCTGTCTGGAATTAAATTTGCACTTAAAAGCTTAATTGTTGTCCCCATTTTGGGTTGCCTCTGCAGCATCCCAGAACACAAAGCAGCAGTGTTAGCCATGGCTCTTGGCTGTGTGTTGGTCCTGGACCCACATAGCTGCTTTCTCACTCAGAGGTACATAATAGCCATCTGCACCTCAGACACCTCCTGAGGAGCCATGACCTCCCTGAGATCGATGCCAGCAATCTTCAGCCTGGGGAAGGGGACCTGCCAGTGCTTAGGAAGGAAGGCAGAAAGCACTTGGAGACTGCAAGGGATGACAACAGAAAGGTGCTGTGGATATCTGCAGAGACAGCTGACTAATGGCTCTGGAGAGGGCACCCTGGGGCTGCAGAGCAGGATGCTGTGACTGCTGGCACAGCAAACAGCTCAGTGTGACAGCAGCGCTGCGCTGAGCAGGGACAGCTGCACAGTGTCACCAAACAGCAGCAGAGAAAGGGCTCTGCAGCCGTTCTGGGGCCAACAGAGGCCAGGCAGGAGCAGCAGGGGCTGCTGTACTGTAGCAGACTCCATAGAATTGTCTAAGACTCCGTGGAGGGCTGAGACTTAACAGTAGGAATTGCTGAGTCATGATGAGACAGCAAAATAAGCTCCTGTCTTCTGCCCCTCGGACCCCAGCTTATCTCTGTAACCCCATAGGTCACTTTCCCCTAACCCTCACTATTGGACAAGTTTGGATCCCTCTGTGCCCTATAAAAAGGGGCTGTTTTAGCCCATTCTGGTTAGAAGAGCCATCGCTGGAACCCTTCACAGACCCCTCAATAAACCATCGCTGTGGAACCACCAGGACCTCTCCTTCTCCTCTCTCTCATCTGCTTCTCCCCCTAGCCCACCAGTGCCTTAGCAAGCAAGAGCTGAAATCCTAAGAGAGCTGCTAATCACTAAAGAGCCGAAATCCACTGAGCTTGCTTAAGGTAGCAGTGGCTACGAGCAGCCTGGGTGTTCGGGCACTCTGTCTCCAAGAGGGACTGAGCTATCCGGATAGGACTGCCTTGCTCGGGGGCAAAGGCTGCTCTGGGGCAGGGGCACCTTTCCCGCACCTCGGTGTCGATGACGTCGGTGATGTAGCGCGGCGTGAGCAGCGGCATCCGCACGTACTGCAGCAGCTCCGGCAGCGACGCCTCGCGCTCCTTCTTGGAGTGCTTCACCCAGTTTATCACGGCCTCGAACACCGGCTCCTCCGAGTCCACCTGCACACAGGAGGCACATCCTGATCAGGTGACAGCACAACAGGAGCTACTGCCATGGAGCACACAACGCTCAGCTGCTGCACTGCTTCACAGCGAGCAGGGGAGCAGGACCCTTCAGCTACGAGTCCCTTAGGGAAATCCCCAGAAGCACAGTGAACTCCCTCACCTTCTTTTCCTTAAATCTGTGTTTGCTTTTTCCCCTGCAGCTGAGATCAACCATGGGCAGTCCAAGTCCCAGAGCAGTGAGTGCTACGGTACAGAGCAGAGCCTGGAGCTGAGAGCTCCATCCACTGTCAGTGGGAACTCACAGGACAGCTCCCCCAGTTCTCTGGAGCAGGAGCTGTGATCCTGCAAAGTTCAAAGTGCTATCAAAGAGATGATTAAATCACATTTCCTTTGCACAGCAAAGTGTCTGTCCTAGGCCCTGGCAGCCCTGGGCCTATGCACTGCCCCTTGGACACTCCAGCCAGAGCAAGTACATTTAAGGTTTCAATCTACCTTTTAAAAACTACAAAGGATTTCAGAGTGGAAAATTCCAGGCCATGAATGCTACTGTTTATTTCTACTGTTTATTTTATTTTATCACTAGTTTATTTCTGTCTCCATTTAGGACTAGCACATGCTGGTGCTTACACCACTTCTGGGGATTACACTGACTAAATCATCCAAATTTGATCCTGTTAGAGAACCACACGTGCTTTGAGAACCACACCTATGATTACCAAAAGCAAAAGAATTGTAAAAATCTCACATATATACATATATATAAGAATTATAAATTACTTATTACTTATATATTAATTATATATTACTTAGACTTTGTTTTCTTTTTGCACGTCTATCAGATCATCCGACGTAAAAGGAAATCAGACATGAATTTATTATCACACAGTCTGTTAACTGAGACTAAATATGAAGATAAAAGAAGAGCCTGTGATGAAAGGACTGAGCCTTCCCACCAGTCTATGACTGGTCCCCTTTGAAATCCAGTTTGAAGCTGTCAGGCAGAATGTTTTGAAGCAGGGAGCCACAGAGGTTAATTATGTAAGGCATTCTTCTACACCATTGTTTTATATTTGTTACAGTGTAATTTGGAATGGCCTCTTTCTCTTGGAATTGGGGAAGGACAATTAGAGCTCACAAAAGGAGAGCAGACTAATGTACTGTTTCCAGTTTCCCCACCTCCTCTTTAAATGCAATAATCCTGTGTTGATTTATTCCCTCCTGAACTGAATGTCCTCAGATATATTTAACCGTTTTACCATTCATTGAATCATTTATGTTTTCTGATAAATGATGAGTAACACTATATGCAGGATCACACTGAGGACCTGTCATTGCACTTCTTGAGCAGCCCAGAGATTTTCTGAGGGTGTTCCCTTACCACACTCTTGATTCCACACAGCACCTCTGTGCTGGCACAGCAGGAGAGAGATCTGCTCCTTACCCCACACTGGTCTGGGCTGGAAGGGACTTCAAAGCCCATCCCATTCCACCCCTGCCATGGGCAGGGACACTTTCCACCAGACCAGGTTGCTCCTGGTCCAGCCTGGCCTTGGACACTGCCAGGGATGGGGCAGTTACAGCTTCTCTGGGCACCCAGGGCCTCAGCATTCTCACAGTGAAGAATTTCTGCCCCACATCAAATCTAAATCTCTCCTCTTTGAAACTGTTACCCCTTGTCCTATCACTCTCTGCCCATGTAAAAAGTAACTCTTCCTCTTTTTTTATAAGCCCCTTTATAAGGTTTCCCTGCAGAATCCTCTTCTCCAGGTGAACAGCCCCAGCTCTCCCAGCCTGGCTCCAGAGCAGAGGGGCTCCAGCCCTCAGAACATCTCTGTGGCTTCCTCTGGACCCTCTCTAACAGGTCCATGTGTTTCTTGTGCTGAGAACCCCACACCTGGACACAGCACTCCAGGAGAATCCTCTCCCTTGCCCTACTGTTGTCACATATTCTTAAAGTACAACAGTGCATGCCCAACACACTGCCTGCTGCGATGAACCAGCCCTTCCAATTCACAAGGAATGTCACTTTTCCTAAGCAGATCAACCAAGAAGCTTGGCTGGGTCATTCTGAAGTTCCTCATTATTTTCTGCTCCCAGTAGCATCACAAGCCACAGCAGTTCAGCCCCTCACAGCACAAAACTGCAGCCTGTCAAACACCAAGCACACTCAGGCTCCTCCACTGCAGATCCCAGCCAGAGCTGGGTCCTTCACCACTGCCTCACATGCTTTTTCTCAAGCAGCCTCACTAACAAGGGGATGTTGGCATGGCTGAAGACCATTTTCAAGGAATACATCAACAATTCTCCTCTGGCTACCCCCGTACTGGCTTTTCAGGAATCCCACCAAAGATATCTCATACTTTGGTTCCAAGCATTCCTGTTCCCCTGAATTCTGAGCAAAGATTGCTTCAAGCCTTTCCACTGCATTGAACATCAGCTCTCGACAAAATCCACCTCAATAAACAGCCAAGCTCTTTCCTCATTACCAGGGAATGTTCAACTTATTCATAGAGAAGTTGGAAAAATGTATTTGACATGTTCCAGTCACATAGCACACCCTCCAGAAGCTCACCTTCAGGGAACTAAATCTCCCTAAAATCCTCTGCAGAGTCAGACCACCCTGCACCACCCCAGGATTCC
This sequence comes from Loriotus luctuosus, assembly GCA_035582745.1. Lineage (NCBI taxonomy): Eukaryota > Metazoa > Chordata > Aves > Passeriformes > Thraupidae > Loriotus > Loriotus luctuosus. The sequence continues at coordinate 1,113,888 of JAWWEY010000108.1, forward strand.
TTGTGCAGCAGGCAAACAGAAGCTAAAGGTTGAGGCTATTTCTGAAATGTAGGCATTGAGACAACTTATCTTCTCCAGGGAAAGGTGAGAATGAAGGGCCAATAACTCTGCAAAGGGAACTAACTCACTGCGGTTGACTTGCAAGAAACACTTGTGCGACAACAAATTCTTACAGAGAAGCTACATGGTATTGATAAAAATTACAAACTAGCAAAAATAAAAATAGATGCCTCCTGAAAATTAAACTTCAAATTCAGGAACTGTGTGAGGAGTCCATCCCAGGAGTATGGACTAATTATTGACTGGTTTCAATGTTTTATTTCAATGCTTTGCACAGTAATGGTACTTTTCAGGTTTTACCTGAATTTCATCACACTTGATGAGCTTTTCAACCTCTTCTTGATTTAAGAGGATAAACTCTTCATGCTGAACCACCTCTGGAAAATGTTTCTGGCTGAAGACCTCTGCAGCTTGCATTAGATCCACACAATTGTGTGTCTCAGCAAAATCCCGAATGCCCAAACAATTTGATGGATCCAGCTGGCTTTCTAGAAACTCACAGCAAGCTTGTTTCACACCTATGGAAAATTGGAGGGGTGAATGAGCACTGCACACTTACTATCAATCCACTGCTTTGGCAAGGGCTTCAAAAAAAAGTTCCAAGCAATAATGAAAATCCAATCCAAACAACAAGTAAAAGTACTACAGACACATACACATGCATGTATTGCTTTCGAGACTGAAGACACTTGGAGCAGCCAGACCATGTGTTTGGGCTGGTGTGAGCTCTGGCTGTTCTATTCCAATGAAAAAATTACATCAATCTGATACTAGGAAGACTCCAGTGTGAGTTGTATTCAGCTTCATGGGTTATAAACCACTACTGTGTCTGCTAGTGGATATGGCACCAGATTTCTAGGACCATGATAACTTTTAGGCGACCTGTCTGGGATTTGGGATAATTGTCTGGGATAGCTCCATAGGTGCATGTGCAATGACAGCAACCAGTCTGTTACTGACCCAGACACACTGTGATGGCAGGTCAGATGACATCTAGGATTGCTTATTATAATAATCTAACTGAGCTGTAACATTTATGTGCTATACAGCTCACAACTCCTCTTGGGAATCCTCCTGCAGAAGTACAGTAGCCCAAAGAATGGAACCTATTTTGCCATTTTGTTCTGCACCCAAATCCATTCCTCTATCAATGAGACCACAGCACACAAGAAAAGAGAAGTTTGACATAACTACTTACAAATATCATTCCTCCCCCAGTCTCTCTTCCATGCACGGAGGGACAAACAAACCAAATCTCTAAACAGCAGCAATGATGCAATTTGTGCTAATCTTTCAATTACCTTTCAGCTGAAGCAGACATGCTGCTGGAAGCAATTCTTGGACATTTTCTACTGTCACATGCACAGTTTCTGTATATACAAAGTCCAGCAGGATTTCCATGGTGGAGGCTGTCAGGCCCTGGATATCCACACAGGGTTTATCCTTCTCCGAGAGCTGTAAATTAAAAGGGAGACAACAGCTTTATTTTTCATTAATGTGATCAGAAAGCCCACAACCCTCGGCAGGTTTGAAAATAAGTTCTGTCAGAACTTTCAACAGAGATTTGTCCTTTCTATTCTGGTGCTCACTGAAAGGATACAGGGAAGGAGGGAATTTCCCTACAGAATTCACTTACAGAAATGAGTGAGAGACAGAAGTTCTTTATGGATCAAAAGGACAGTCACACTGCACAGTAAAACCTGCGAGCTGAGATCTGAGTCAGCAGAGATCACATGTGTCACCTGTGCAAGACAACTAAAGTGTCTCCTCCATGCAGTACTCCAAGCTTTACTCCAAGGGAATTCCTCCCTGAGCTGGATGTGTGTGACATGCTGCAGTTCACATGGGGTCCCCATCTAAGTGTTGGCCCAAATCAGGTTCTTTCACCCGGTGTGAAAGAGGCCAATCCACACCCAGAGTCTGGGTATTTGATTCATTTCACTTCAGTAAAGAAAGGGGGGCTGGGGGCCAAAGCCCCCAAAGGCAGCCAGACTGGCAAAACTGTTTACCATTAATACATGTTAGCAAACAAAGGCATTAATGTTCATTGGCTACGAACTATCTAGTTGTCTTATTGATTAGCCTTCTATCTTCTATTGGTTAACGATTTCCTTGCTTGGGATGCTAATTAGTCCCATCCTCAGTATTTCTCTTCCTCTGGGTCAGGGGACTTCTGGAGTTGGTGGCTGTGAGTCAGTGGTCTTGACATGCCCCTGCCAGAATTACCTTCTACACTCAGAGCTGAATTCAGCATGCTGGCTTTATCAATTTCTTCCTTATCTTGGGAGTTCTGCCAAGTGTCTCTGTGGCCCAGAAATTTGGCTCCTCTGTGCCCCCTATCAGTAGGACATCCTTCTGCCTGAGCTTTGGTAACTTCTCCCTGGTCATGTCCAGCCCTAAACCTGAACAAGTCAATTCTACTGACACCTAATTTTCCTTTCCAACACCTGGACATCTTCACCACTCTTCTCTAAAACCAAGCCAAAGAAAAAGCTTTCTCAACTTGTCAGTTTCCTTCAAGCTTGTGGTGAACTTCATTCCTAAAATGAAACAAAGTAAAATGACAGTTTGTGCAGTGCTGGCACTTACACAATTCAGACTTTGTCCCTTGACTATTTAATCACCTCTGTGATTAATTTTGGAATAATTATTTTTTCCCAGGAACATTATTCTCTCAATGGTCAATGTCTGGGAACAGCAAATTCTGTGAATCCATCAAATTTGCACAAAACAGATTATATTTCACAAAGCATCAGTTTCATGGTTCAGTGCCTCCAGCACAGAGCTGCTGGCAGAGCACCTGATGATTCCTGATCAATGGACTGGCTGGTGGGCTCACTGATCACACTCTGCACGTTGCTGCCAGCTCAGCAGCATGGCTGCACCTCAAGAGATAATGATCTTCCTGTGGCATGCTGCAAAACCAGCCCCTGACTTCTGGAGCAGTCAGCACCAGTGCAAGCACAATGCAGATGAAAGCCCATGGTTTTTCTTGCCAAGAATGAGCCCAAAGTTGGTACAGCCAGTTGGGCAGAGGCTCAGGGAGCAGAAAGCATGGTCAAAGCACCATCACTGAGCTTCACATCTGGCACAGCTGGGGAAAAAGGAGGTGACACAGAATACAGAAAATAAGAGCAGTGGAAACTACTCCTGCAGAGGCACTCCATGACACAGCACAGATGTCTGCTGGGACTGAGCCCTGTCTATCATGCAGAGATACACTTGCACAGAAGTACAGGAGGTAAGGGTGACCCTTGAAGGAATTTGAGGCCTTTCAAATCTCTTGACTCAGTGAACAATCTTTATGACTTCCAAAGTTGGGAAGGAACAGCAAATTACCTTGTCTGACCTGCTGTGTGACAGGCCAGGCATTGCATTCAGAAGCTAAAACCAGTTCCTGCCTTGGGCCAGGCAAAACATTCCTGAACCAAGACTAAGCTGTTTGTACCACAAAGGACACAGGTGCCACCAAAATTCAGAACTGATCTAACAAGATGTTCAGATGATTCTAATAAGCAAATGAAGACACAGACCATACATATTTAGGATCAAAGATGTTACAAACTTCTACTGGCCTCCTGATAGCTGTAAGCATCAGTTCTTCACACATCAGCCTGGAGCTGATAAAGAAGCTCTTGACCCACAATCAACCAGCCATGTACATACTCTCTTTATATTGGTGACCACAACACAAACCACAAGAACAACACTAATACCATACAAATGATTACTTCCTGTTTCCCTTGTATTTCTGCTCCACTCCACTACTTGGTTGTTATTTTGCTCAGTTTACTCACATGCTAAGAATGCCTAGTAGGAAGTATTTTATGTAAATTCATCTAATGCGTGTGATGCAGAATCGGGATCCTAACATCACACCTTAAAGAAGGGTCTCAGTGTGGAGACAACTTGATTCTGAACACAGAATCATGGCTTGGTCTTGGTTGGAAGGGACCTTCTGTGAACCCTCTCTGTCAGTTTGAAGCCATCTCCCTTTCTCCTATAACCCCAGTGAAAACAGTCTCTCTTCATTTTCTTGTTGGCTCCCTTCGGGTACTGGAAGGCCACCCCAGAGCCTTCTTGAGACTCAACAATCCCAATTCTCTCAGCCTTTCAGACTCATGAGGACGCTGAGCTGAGCTCCAGCCTGTGTGTGCAGTATTAGAGACCTGCCTGCAGTGCTTGGTGCTGGGCTGCTGGGACACAGACAGTCCCTGGTCCATCCATGCAGCCACATGCTTGCACTCAGAATGCAAAATGATGGTCATCCAATGCTAACCAACACACAGGCCAGGCAGCTTTCCTCTCCAAGGTGTTCACTGTTTACTTCTGAGGTTGTTCAGTGGCACCAAACACATCTCTGCTGTCAGAATTTCAGATTGGTTTCCCACTTTGTTGTTTAATATCAGAGCTCTGCTCACTCTCCCTGAAGGGAGTAAAGTAGCCCATACATAGGAAGTGTGCAGCAGTACAGATCCCAAAATCAACAACAGCATCCAGGAAAACAACTAAGGACAGTCACTTCGAGGCCTCAGGAGTTTTACCTCAAGATGCCCAAGGTGCTGAAAGCCTAAAGGCAGGGGCTGAGGTTACAGCTCTTTTGTGAGACACAATGTTGCTTTTTCTATTCCACCCACAAATCATTCTGCTGGGTCTGGCTAAGGTAGAGTTTATTTCCTTCCCAGTGGCTGGCATGGGGCTGTACTTTGGATTTGTGCTGAATGCAGGGATGATAATAGAGATGTTTTTGTTACTGCTGAGCAGTGCTCACACAGAGCCAAGGCCTTTTCTGCTTTTCGAAGTGCCAGGCTGGCAAGGGGGCTGGGGGTGTGTGGGGAGCTGGGAGGAGACACAGCTGGGACAGGTGATCCAAAGTGATCCAAGGCATGTCCAGGCCATGTGACATCATGCTCAGTACATAAAGTGGGGGCAGAAGGAAGGAGGGGAGGGATGTTTGGAGTGATGGTGTTTGCCTTCCCAAGTCACTGCTTCGTGTCCCGGAACCTGCTCTCCATGGGATGGCTGAACACCTGCCTGCCCATGGGAAACAGGGAGTGAACTCCTGGTTTTGCTTTGTTTGCATGTGTGGCTTTTGCTTTCCATATTAAATTGCCTTTATCTCAACCCACAAATTTTCCAGCTTTTACCCTTCTGACTCCCTCCCTGATCTTGCTGGTGGGGGAGCAAGCACGGGGCTCTGAGGGGCTTGGCTGCTGCCTGGGGCTAAACCACGACAATCATGCAGGAGAATGGGTCTAAAATTTTGCAACTGCTTTCTTACCCAAGGCTACTTCTTGTTTTTGCCCTTACTAATGCAGATACACAAAAGTACTCTGGAATAAACCCCAATTTCTTCTCACAGGGGGAGAGAATTGCTGGCATGACAGCACTAATGTGTGTCTCACTGTACCCTGGAGAGCAACCACAGCACAGAGAAGCCGACCATGTAAGAACCTGGAAACACCAGTTGTTTACTTTTGGAATAATATTTCTCTGTTCTGGGGGGAAAGGACCCTTCAATTTCTAGAACACAGCCTCCAAGAGAAGACAGAACAGTTTCCTTCTGAGGTGGAGCCAGTAGTCAGCTCTTAAAAGATCCCAGCTTATGTTAACTTTGACAAACAGAGACAAATGCCAGTGCACAGCCAAGATCCAGGGGAGATAAAACTGTTCTGCAATTTTCACTACAAGGAACAACCCTGCAGGTAAAACTGATGGTGTTTCAGTTCTCCCACATAGCTCAGCACAGGGGCAAAGCAAAGTGTTGTATAAAGCCTGGGGTTCATCAGGTGATCAGTGCCTTCTCCTCAGGCTGTAAAACGGGAACAGAAAATGGGAAGAAATTAATACGAAGCTAGACTGAGAAGTTTTTAGAATGTTAAAAGTCAGAAGTGAGAGAAGGAAGGAAACTTGAGACACAGAGAGGAAAAGGCAGTTCTTTATGACAACAGTATTGCTGACAGTCTGAGTGTTGTACTGGCTGTGCACAGATGTGACACCAGGAATAGTGTGACATAACCCCAGGAGAAAAGGCCAGGAATGCCATGGCAGAACCCCAAGATCAATTCTGAGCAAAGCCTCATGCAGCCCAGCCTGGCACATCAGAGCAGCCCAGCAGTCCCCAGAGCTGCAGGAGGCAAGCCATGGAGGGCTGAGGAAGCCCTGGCAGGGCCTGTCAGCCCATGACACCACACACACTCTGAGCTCCCTGGAGTCCCAGCCTGGCCAAACCCTGCACCCACAAGTGCCTGGAGAGTGTCCAAGCACTGTCCCATCACACCCTGACACACACAGGAAACATGGCCACTCTGAGGCTCACCAAGCTGCCCCTTCCTGGAAGGAAGTGTCCCACAAACACTCTGTAATTGTTGCCCCTTGGCAGGTTGGGCACTTTAGGGTTTCCATAACAAGGAAGCAAGTTTGGAAGAAACACAAACCAAGCAAAAGAAAAGAAATCCTTAAAGCAGAGGCATTGTGGGAGCACGAGAGAGCAAGCAATTCTGCCCACTGAGCACAGCTGCTTTCCCAGGAAGAATTTCATTTCTAGGAAGATTCCCACGTCTGAATGAAGGTCACCATGATGTTACAGTTAACAAGAGTGTAGCAAAGCAAGGAGAGACAGCCCAGACCCAAAGCACATCAACCCCCAGCCTTTGTTAGCAGCCACAAAGAACGTTCTGGAGCACATGGAGTGACACTGCCTAGACCAAGTCCAGAAGTCAAAAGCACTGACAGGAACGTGGAGGCAAAACCAGAGAACCAGAGGTACTCCCTGTACTGCTGAGCACCTGGAGCTACTGGAGAACAGAGAAACTTCAGCCTCCAGGGACTGAATTTGCTTTGTGTGTTTTCTTCACCTAATTACATTTCCTTTATGCAGAGAAAGAGCACAAACCCAATGAACTTACAAATTTCATGAAGACATGGACAAAAAAAATATATTGGCCTGAGGTCTGGCCACACATGCATAATTTTGGTTTCTTTGCAAAGGACTGTAAACACCTGCTGCCCTGACAGCACTGAGATAAGTGGGCACACAGAGCTCTGCCACAGCCTTCGTGCCTGGGTAAAACAAAGAAAAAAAATCATTCTCTGCTGCAATGTCTCTTGGGCTAGCAGGGAGGGCTTTAGGACCTGTGAGCTACTGAACAATGTTTCTCCCTGCTCATGGGCAAGGTGGCAGGATAAGGAAAGCATCTTCCATAAGAAAAAGCTGCAAAGATTGACTCCAACTTATAAAGACAAAGCCAGGCAAAGCATCTGACATTCAGCAGTGAGTGCCAGCTCCAGCCGAGGCAGTGCCTGTCAGTGACTCAGGGAAACTGCACACAGCTAGTGCAGGTCTCACAGGAAGGGCTGAGAGCCAAGGTGCTCACAGGTGAGATGTGCTGGGTGCAGCAGCCGGGGCTCAGAGCCACCCCAGCCCCAGTGACACCCCCGTGGCAGGAGAGCAGCACAGCCCAGCCCTCAGCCAGTGCCAAGGGCAGCCCAGAGCACGCATCAAACACCCTCCCTTGCACTGCAAGGGCTGCCCAGAATCCCCAGCACAGCTCCCACAGCGCTGTGCCAGGGCAGGAAAGATGCCCGGAACCACGGAAACCACAAATCAGCACTAGAAAAATAAAGAAATGTATCAGAACTCTCCGGCTTGGCAGCTCAGCCTGGCAGCTCCCTGGGCACAAGGTGGTCACAGCAGACCATGAATCAAGGCCACAACCTCTTAACTCCCCACCAGGTTACAATAAACAGCTCTGGGGCCACCATAAGACACAGAACCCCCTCGAGGGGCTCCAGGGCCACCAGGTCAGAATCCAGAGGGCTCCAGGGCCAGCACAGGGGGATTCACAGAGACCAAGGGCCACCATGGAGATATCCAGGGCCACTATGGGGGTTCCTGAGGCACCCACAGACACCATGAAGGGATCAAGAACTACAACAGGGGCATCCTGAGCAACCACGGGGAGTATCCAGCGGACTCCAGGATCACCACAAGGGCATCCTGGGCCCCCACGGGGAGATCCTGGCCCAGCTGCTGAGCAGCTCAACAGAGAACAGCCCAAGCACTGGGCGGCCCTGCCTCCTCCACCCACGGAGCACCCAGGGCCGGCGGCAGCACCGACCTCGCTGGTGAACATGGCGCAGAAGTAGTCGCTGCAGGCGGCCAGGACGATGCGGTGGGCCGGGAAGTCCTTGTGCTCCACGCGGAGGGTGACGTCGCAGAGCGTGTTGCTCTTACGCAGGGCGTTCATGGCGTTGAGGATGGACTTGGCGTGGGAGTTGGTCATGATGTCCTTGGGGGGGGCCATGGCGCGCGGCACCTGCGGGCACAGCCAGCACGGCCACATGGCACGGCGCCCGCCGCCGACAGGGGGCGCTGCCGCCGCACCGCCCTCAGCGCCCGCCCTCAGCGCCCGCCCCGCCCGGCGCCCCCGCCCACCGCGACCCCGCGCCGACACCCGCCCGTAGCCGCCAGCCCAGCCTAGCTCAGCCCGGCCCCCCTCACCCTGCCCTGCCCCGCCCGGTCCGGCTCGGCCCGGCTCGGCCCAGCCCAGCCCAGCCCGGCCGCACTCACCGCCGCGGGGAGAGGTCCCGGCCCGCACACCTCGCCTCCCCCCGCCCTTCCCTCTCCCCGCGTCGCGCGCTCTGATTGCGTCATCGTGCCGCGCGCAGAGCGCCCCGCCCCTGGGTGCCGGGAGGTTGCCGAGCAACGAGCCCGGGGCGGGCCCCACAGCGCCCCCCAGCGGCCCCGGCGGGACCCGCGGGACTCTAAGGGGCGGGGTGTGAGCGGAGCAGCGGGAGAGACTGAGGGAGCGGGAAAGGGGCTCAGCCTGGAGAAAAGGGGACTCAGGGAGGACCTTCTGGCTCTGCACAACTCCTGACAGGAGAGGACAGCCGGGGGGATCGGGCTCTGTTCCCTGGGAACAGGGACAGGAGAGGGACCGGCCTCAGGCTGGGCCAGGGCAGGTTCATGTTGGATACTGGGGGAAATTTCTTCCCTGGAGGGGTGGTCAGGCCCTGGCACAGGCTGCCCAGGGCAGTGGGCATGGTGGAATGGTGGAATCACCATGCCTGAAAGTGTTCAAAATATGTGTGGATGTGGCCCCTGGGGACATAGTTTTGTGGTGAATATGGCAATGCTGGGGGAGTGGTCGGACTCCATGATCTTAGAGGGCTTTTTCGGTCTTAATGATGCTGTGATTCCATGGTTCTGGGTTCCCTGCTGCAGCGCTCTGGAAGCAGAGCCCTCTCAGAGCACAGGGCAGGGTGTGAGCTGCCTCCTTCCCCTGGTGTGGCTCCTGCTGGGTGATCCCCTGGATCTGGCTCTGCCAGGGCTGCGGGAGCCAAGCTGGGAGCCACGCACCAGAAGCCTGCTCTAGAATCCCAGGATTTTTAAATTAATACTATTTCTGAGCTCTTCCCACACACACAGCTGAACATCTCCGGCAGATCGCCTCCAGCTGACAGCCCTGAGCCGCCTCCGTTCCCCTCCTGCCCTCGAGCTTGCTTCCAGGCCTGCCTGGGGATGAATTTTAAAACCTGAATCCATACATACAGTCAGGTGCAGAGTCATTGTCAACAACCTGAGATAAATTCCCAGCTAAATGTAGAACAGAGTATGACTTAGGGAACCTGTATATCGAGGTTGAGATATTATCCTGGCCTGCAGGCTGATCATTAATTCATAAGCTTTGTCCTCCAAGAACCAGGGTCAGTGTCTGGAGGCTGTACATGGAATGAGAGTTTGGAGGATTTGTTTGACCTTAACCATGCTAAAGAAGCAAATGATTGGCAAGACCCAGCAGCTGGAGATGAGAATCCAGTGTTTGGCAAGGAGGACAGTTCACCACTGCCTTCAGAGCTGCAGATTCTCTGCCACGGGGGATTTTTGAGTCAGCAGCACCTCGTCCTCTAGATCCAGCTCAAGCAGAAATTGCTGCTCTGGAGGCAGGTATCAGTATGTGTGTGAGACTGCACCATCACCTGCTCCTCTGGGAGCTCAGAGCCAGGAGGGATGTGTGACCAGGGTGTGAGAGTAGACTCAGTGCATGGGAGATACAGACTGCAAGAATGGAGGAAAGAGGCAGCATTTGCCTGCTTAGTGCTCTCTGTGCACCTCATTTCCCAACAGTCAGCCTCCGTATCCACCTGGGGCTGATTGCCCAAGGCTACAGATGAAACCCCTGGAGTATCAAAGTCCAGTTTGGAACAATGGGTGGCTCCCCCACCCCCTGCATGGGTGCAGCCTCACCTCCAGTCCGGGGGACAGTTTTGGGCACTGCAATATGAGAAGGATCTGAAGTTGTTGGAGAGTGTCCAAAAGAGGGACACAGAAATAGGGAAGGGTCTGGAGGGACCACACGAGGGTCTCAGGTTTTTGGTTGTTAATTGCTGCCCAGAGATGTGCAGGATGTCTCTGCTTCAGCCCGCGCAACTGAGGAACGAGTCTGGACTCTTCACTTGTCGGTCTTGAAATTGTTTATTAATTCTTATCTGTAAAATTTTCTTTCTACCCCGCCGAGATCTGCTCAGCAGGGCAGCCACAGGCACTCTGATCGCCCCCGAGGTGGTGTTGTCTTTTTATACTACAAACTACATAGAACATATTTACACTTAATTCCCAATGCCTATCACCTATGTTAGACACTGCACTTCTACTCTAAACCAATCCCAAAGTGCCAACATCCCTGCAGGAAATGGAGAAGAGGAAGAGGAGGAGGAGGAAGAGGAAGAATAAGAAGAAGAGGAAGAAGAAGAGGAAGAAGAGGAAGAATTGGAAGAAGAGGAAGAAGAAGAAGAAGAAGAAGAAGAAAGGCTACGCATACCCAAGTTCCTCCATCTTGTCCCCAAAACCCCCATACCAAAAATCCTAACATCTACATTTTCACCCTGTGATCATTTTATTATTACGCTATTCAAACCTCTGTGACTTTCGGGTCCTCATACAAAGCTGGTAACTTGCTCCAGGGGTCAAAATCAAATCCCCAGATGCTCTGGGCTGTGTGCCAGGGTCTCTGAGCCCCCCGGCGGGGTCCTTGGCAGCTCTGGACACCCAGAGGGATGTGCTGAGTTCCGACACTCCTCCAGGCACTCAGTGACTTCCCAATGACAACCCACTCCTGTCACACCCAGCTCCATGGGTGGCAAGGGGACAGGGACAGAGAAGGCTTGAGGGAAATGCTGGAAAGCTGCCACGGTAAATGAAACAAAGCGCAGAAGGGTTTGAGCCTGGTTTCCTCATCCATTTCTTTTCTGTCTTTCAGCGTCATTCTTACCAAGGTGAAGAAAGAACGAGGAGCAGGACGTTCAGAAACTCCTGGGGAGTCTGAGCAACACAGCTTAGGGGGGCAATTTGGAGTACTGGGAAGGGCTCTGTGGTGTAAGAGTCACTGAACAATGAGAGAAGGGACACAATTCACACCCAGGGACACACAAATCACACCCTGTCTGCTGTCATAGGTGGATCAAACAAGACCAGCACGATTTCTAAATCTGCAGAATAATTTTGCCCTATGTTCTCATCTCTTTGTCAGGTACAAGATGGTATCAGCTATAGCTGAAGGACTAATGCCTGTTTCTTTGTAATTAGTTTTGATTAAACTCTCCTCTCCTGTTGCTGGAAGATGAGTTATTGTGGAAAGCTTTAACATCTGTCTGCGCTGTGTAATAAAATTCTGCCATTTGCAGAAACGCCATGCAGGCTGCCATGCCATTCCCAGAAATTTTGTCTGTTATCTGAAACTGTGAAGAATAGCAAGAGGGGAAAGCATCCTGAATAATCTCATTTCCTTGAATAAGCAATGGTCTCGAGAAAATGAAGCTGTGGAAAAACCACAGGAGGATCATCACAGTGACTTCTACAGCTTTCAGCAAAACAGTCTTGATAAATAAAGACAAATGATTCATCTGTGTGTGTTCGTTTGGAGCAGACACTGGATGAAAGATGCTCCTGTGCTTCCTTTATCCTGTTCCACTGAGCCTTCAGCAGAGCAGCCTTCCCCACCTCATGGGAGGAAAAGAAGGAGCTCAAATCATGAAGCTGTTCCTCCCTCCCTACCTAATTTAGAGACTCCTCTGTTTTGTTTTTCCATCAATTTGTTGAGACACGATTTCCCTCATCTTCTCAAGTTCCTCTCCCCTCTTGTTCTCTGGGTCATTCCAGTAACACATTTTTACAGCAATGAATATTCCAAATTCCGAGTGGGATGTCTCACCACTGAACCCTCTGGATTTTGAGGGTGCTTCCTCAAGTCTTGGGCATTCATGGGGAAAATCTCCCTCACTGAATCATCTAGGACTGGTGTTTGGAATGAGTAATGGAAGGGCATTTGGGGTCATGTGGTATCAGTAATGTTGTGTTTAATGGAAATTAAACACAATTTAATTTAAATTTAATTAAACACAATTTAATGAAACACAATTTAATCTTCCAAGAAGATTGGAAGAGAACTGTATTACCCAAAAATTGTTATTTTCTCACTGGATCTGTCTCACACTGTGATAGCCACAGGTTTGATCTTACCACTGCTAAGCAGAGATGATACTTGAAATTTCCTTTCTCTGGGCCATGTTCAGATGTTTCACTTTGTTTTCTTTCAGTACAGAATGAAAAGGAAAGAAAGAGGAGAGGAGAGGAGAGGAGAGGAGAGGAGAGGAGAGG
>JAWWEY010000108.1:1140808-1157588 GCA_035582745.1 Loriotus luctuosus
ATTTAAGAGTAGAGAGATTTGATGGACAAGTAAAATACCTTTTACTAACCAATAAAGTAATTGGCAAGAAAGCTACTGACCAATTGGAGTCACTCACAAGGTCTGTAAAACTGTATAAAAACCAGTTATGTGGATAAAGAATGGGCTTCTTCCACCATGAAGAAAATGGAATCTCACCTGATTTATTCTGATGATGTCTACCCTGAGCCTGCCCTGGTGATCCAGCACCTCAATGTTTTTCTTGAAGTGAAGGGCCCAGCCCTTGTCAAAAGAGAGAATTGGACTTGTCAAAGCTTTGCTCACTCAACTCACACTGGACACCTTCAGATGTCCAGGGCAGTTTTATTCCTCTTATAAATGATTTTATTCTGTGTAGGGTGATGAGGGGTGTCCATAGGAATGCATTCCCAGAAACAAGACTGAGCTTCCAGAGGAAGAAGCGATGTAGTAAAGACAGAGAGATGGGATGAATGGAGGGTTTTAACAGCCAGGCAGCCATGGCAAGGCAGGGGAAGGTAAGCCAGGCGCAGGAACTGGAACCTGCTTTGCCTTAATGTGTCTTTTCCCTTTGCCCCTAATGTAACTGTGCCCACTGGGACATTGCCCTCACTGTCTTCCTCAAATGTCTCCAATGCGGTGACAAAAGAAAATGTGAAATTCCAGCTGTGGAATTTTCCAAAACACGAATTTAAATAAAAGGGGAGGAGGAAGGGGGAAAATAAAGGTCTAAATGTAAGAGTGGAGAAGGAGGAGGAGAGGTGGGTTAGCAGGGTTAGGCAAGGAAAATAATCCATTTATTTTAATTGATTAACTCAATTGGCAAAATTGCAAGAGAAAACCAGAAGATTAAAAGCATAAAAGGCTTTTTCCCCCCTGAGGGCTTAGAGTAAAACAACTGCAGATTTTTTGGTGCAATTGTTTTTTTGTTTGTTGACTGGCTTCATGGGGCAGTACAGCAAAGGGGAGGAAGGGCCCAGCTGTGTAGGACCAGAACTTCTTCTGGGCACCCCTTGAACCTCAGTGGCAACCTTGGACTCAATTTACCATCTGCTTCAGGATTAGAGTTGCTTTAGCTGTGCTGCTGAAGGCTGTAGTTTCCTGAACAGCTGATTTTGGGAAAAGTTGTCAGTGGCACCAAAACTTATCTGGTTCCATCCTCTTCTCTTTGCCTGGTTCAGGGAAGCATCCATAAGGAAAGTGGCCCTTGTTGTTGTTGTTGTTGAGAATTAACCTCAAACTTTTCCTAGGTGGTGTGGAATGGCTGCTGGATTTTATACCTGGACTGGCAGCAATTCAGGCTCAGCTCTTCCCACACACTGCAGTGTAAACATGGATGTAGAATGATGTTTTTTGAGAGGAGGAGCCAGTTCTTGCCTCTACCCACCAAATTCATGGCCCTTTGCTGTTTCCTACAACTTCTAAAATGTACACTTCAGTCATAAGTGTTAAAATTATTGTTGTTGTTATTATTATTCCTCAGTGTTTGGGATCAAGTAGTGTAGTGATTAGGAAGAATAGTAGATAGGTGAAAAATTTTGTAATGTAGGGGTCTGAGGCCATATATCATGTTGCAAATTGTAGGATAGATCATGATACAAACAGTGCAATGGGGAAGAAGGTAAGGGAGTAGAAGTCTATTTTTAGGCAGATGGGGATTTTGAAGTTTATAATGAATTTTAAAGATCATCTGCTTGGATGAGAACAACTCTGCATCACCCTCTGCTTCCCTCCTGTGCCTCTGCAATGTGGCGGGGAACCCTGGGCATGGGGCTGGGAGTGTGCTGGACAACAGGACAATCAGGACCATGGGTCATGTTCTACAGGTTGGAAGATTTCTTTGTCTCTAAGGCTATCCCAGATTGCTGGATAAGGAAGGGAGACAATATCCCAAAGAATCTAAACTCTCCAAGAAAAGAAAATGCTGTTAGCAGGAGCAGGGAAAAATGTGAAATGAGTTTGTAGATGGCTTTGCTGTCAACTTGATTTACACTTCAGGAAAATCACTTAATTGGTGTAAAGAAGTAGATCTTGTAATATTTCTGTGATGTGAGTGGTTGGCCAGTCTCCTCTGGTTTTGGTTGTTGTTGTTGATTTGTGTCAGTCACTACCTTCAAACCCAGCACTGTGGTCCTTGTGATGACCACATCTCCCATGTCCTCTGCTGGGTCCTGCTCTTTATTTTGAATTTTATTTCAGAACACTTTGAAAAGGAATAAATAAAAATTGGATTCTGATTGTCCTGATGGTCACAGTCCCTGTGCCAATGATGTCATAAATGAATGAACAGTTCCTTAGCACTGCTGGAGTACTTTGGCAGCCCAACATTCCACTCTGTTTTGGGTGATGGAAACCATGCTGAGTAATCAAAGAGCAGGTTTGATTTTTTAATGCTTTTCTATTCAGGCTACTCAAGGAAGCACCTGAGCTGCTGCTCCTCACTTTTCAAGGGAAAGGGATATCACCTGCTGCTTCTGAGCAGTACCTGCCACAGGTGGGTAATGCAGGGCCCTCTGCATCCCCAGACCAGGTGAGGTGGAGCTCTCAGAGATGCCCCTACACCTGACTCCCATCAGAGAGCTGGCAATACAAGAGCATCTCAAGAGCTCTGTCACTGTGGCAGACAGGTGGGCATGCCAGCCCTCTCCCTTGGAGAGGTATCCCTTGAATGGGCTGTGATAAGATCTTCTCAAACTCTGTGGTCATGGTGAGTTCCCAGCACGCTTTGGAGCCCCATGTAGATTTGTTGGGACTGATTGGTTTTCCCCCTTTGTACCACCCCTGCTTTTCCCCATAAAACCCCCAGTTTCTGCCCTGTTCAGGAGGGAGCTGCTGTCCCTGGCCTCCTTTGCAGGGTGCTGGAACAAAGGAACTCTGTGGAACAACCACATGGTGCTCCTGTCTCTTTGTCCCTGTGTGGGCCAGGGGTCACCTCACAAGGCACAGCTGAAATCCCTGCTGAGAGCTGAAATCCCTGCTGAGAGCTGAGCTGGCTGCCCCTTGCTGAGGTTACCCTGCAGCTGAAGGACTGCCTGAGACCCCTAGAAAGTTGTCTCTTGTAGGAACTCTCTCTGGGAAGGTTGTGGTGTCCAGGTTGAGCCATCAGACCCCCAGCCAGCTGCCTCTACAGATTTGACCCATGTCCTGAATGTGCAGCTCCTGCTGCACCCCCCTGCAGCCAATATCCAGAGGGCAGAGTGTCCTCACTCTTTCTGGGTTGCTGTCTGTGCTTTTACACACACCTATGGTCCTGGGGGGCCAAAGGAACCTCACACCTGAGTGAGCACTGCTGCTGGATTCCTTGTGGAGCTGCAGAAAGGGCACGTCTCAGGGAATATCTGAGGAAGAGAAGAGGCAGCTGCAGCATTCCCCAGCTTCCCCCATCCCTCACTGCACACCGAGGCTGTACAAGCAGTCAGATGATCCTGGGCATTTGTTTCCATTCATAAGTAAATGCCAAAGTGCTTCAGGAAACATCTCTCTGCATCCTTAAGCACCGTGTGTCACTGACACCTGTGCCCTGGGAGCCCTTTAGGACAGGAATTGTGACCATTGTGACCATTACCCTGCCCCAGACAAACCTTAATTCTTTCAGCCCTGTGTGTCTGAAAGGGCAGTCACAGAGGAGGTCAAGGTGTTTGACTTTGTGAGTGAGCAGTATTTGAGTGGGATTCTTCTTCCTCACAGCTGCAGGGAAGTTACTCCAGTTTCGAGGCATTCAGGAAGCTGGAGTTTTTTACTATTTTTCAGGTTGGCTTTTCACACTGGGAGCTCAGCTTTTCCTGTGATTTTTCCTAAGTGTCCACTTGACAGTTGTATGTACAATGTCATCCTCAATACATCTGAAGAGAAGATGCAAGGTCTAGAGTTTGCTGTATACCTGGGATCCCAGATGGAGAGAGCTTTCACACACTTTGCTTTCATCCAAGGTCTAAGAAATCTCTGAGCAGAATATTTCCAAGAATACTTCTCCTTCCCAACAGAATCCTTCCCAGAACAGGAGAGTGTACTGGCCAGAGGAATGTTAACTGTTAACTCTTCAGCCCCTTCCAATCCTGCTTCCTCTGCACCATGCTCCTGGCTATCACCTCTCAAAGTGGTGCCTGCACTCCTCTGCCTATGGCAAACATCCAGCTGAAGCAAGGCAGATTTCAGATGGATGTGTGGCTTTAGCCCTGGGGTCCCCACTTACTGTGCTCGTGCCTGGAGGCTCTGGGGAGAGGCTGCATGAGGGCCAAGTGGCCTTTACCCAGCACAGGACCCCACGAGGTTCTTGCTCCATGCCCTTCCCTGGTCCCAGCTCTCTTTGGGTCTAACCCTGTGTCTTTTGCAGCTGAGCCCTCTGTGAGAACCTCCACCAGATCTCACCTTTTCCTGTGCCAGTCTGCCCATCTTTGACTGTTTCACCTTGAAACTCTGACAGAGACCATGGGGTGGAGCAGATACAGGGGAAGCCTCCACCATGGGCAGTACAGATTGAAGATCATGGTGTCTTTCCCTTGGAGAACAAAAGCTGATTTATTTGATCCTTGTGATGCTCCTGCTCTGGACTACACCAACCAGCAGCCCTTTCCTGGGTCTGTGATGGAAGGAAGAGTTGTGTGGGGATTCAGGGCTGGCAGCACAGTGTCCATATGGAGAAAAGTAGGGCCTGGATGGCAGGAAAAAGATCCCAGCAGGAATTACAGCTAAGAAAATGTTCACAGATGAAAAGCTGAGATGAAGTGCCTCAGTTTTGGTTCTAGGAGTTCAAACCAGCAAGTGTTATGTGAACAAGAGTCTAGAAGTTGTCATCAGGCCTGGGACAGTAATGGAAGAGATTGCCTGAGAAAGTGAATGTGGTTTTGTGTCACTGGAGAGCAGGAACAAGGTGTTAACCCCTGGGTAGCTCAGGTCTGACTTGGAACTGCTGAGGTCACCTGCCAGACCTGATGTGTGGTCCATCCCAGTCTTGAAGATGGGCTTGCATTCTCCAGGATGTCTGTTTTCCTTTGGCCTCCAAGGAGGCCAGTACCAGGCATTGCCACCCCATGCACAGTTTGCTCCTCATCACTTGCATGCCCGTGGCCACGGCCGTGCTGCCCTCCCAAACGTTCCCAATCATGGCCCAGTCTTACAGAAATCACAATGTTGGTGGAAAGAACAATGAGCTTGAAAAACAATCCCGTGGAGTGCTTGCTCTGCTGGCTTTGTTTCAGAGGAGCTGCACATCTCCAGTCAGGAGGGCTGGATGAGGAGAGAGCAGCCATCCGAGCGTGCCTGCACGCTGCCTCCACATTGTCCTGCTACACAATGCTTCCGGGTCCCTCAGGGCCAAAGTCCTCCCAAACATGCCATGTCTGCCCTTCAGGGTGTCCTGGCAGTGCCTTGCTGACGTGCAGGGGAAACCTCAGAGGTGCCCAGCCCTGACAATGGCTTCCAGAGCAGTTGTGCCTGTCACCCTGCCACCCCCAACACTGCTCCTCAGCCAAAATGCAGCCCCCAATGGCCTCAGCCTCCTCCCTTTCAGCTTGTCCAAGCACCTCAGTGCCATCCTGCCCACTTGGGCTGTTGCAATGTGTTCCTATCAGCTCAGAACTGTGGCCTTATCACAGTGGGACTCCCAGTCTAGCTCCACTTATAATCATGGAACCTGAATGATTCAGGTCAGAAGGAGCCTTAAAGCCCAACTCATCCCACTCCCTGCCATGGCAGGGACACCTTTCACTAGCCCAGGCTGCTCCAAGTCCTGTCCAGCCTGGCCTTGGACACTTCCAGGGATTCAGGGGCAGCCACAGCTGCTCTGGGCAGGGCCAGGGCCTCACCACCCTCACAGCCAAGAACTCCTCCCCAATATCCCATCCATCCTGCCCTCTGACAATGGGAAACCATCCCCCCTTGTCCTGTCACACCATGCCTTATCCCAAGTCCCTCTCCAGCTCTCCTGGAGCCCCTTTAGGCCCTGGAAGGGGCTCTGAGCTCTCTCTGGAGCTTTCTCTTCCCCAGGTGAGCACCCGCAGCTCTCCCAGCCTGGCTGCAGAGCAGAGGGGCTCCAGCCCTGTGGTCAGTGTAGTGGCCTCCTCTGAACGCGTTTCCCCAGATCCACATCTACCTTGTGTTGGTGGCCCAAGGAGTGGAGGCAGCTGCAGGTGGGGTCTCACCAGACCAGAGCAGAGAGGAGGCAGCAGAGCAGCCTCATGAGCTCTTGCTGGTGGAGGATGGGGAGCAAGAACTTCCCTGTGTCTGGCCTTGCTGAAGTCATTTCACAGCGGTGCTGGTGGCCAGAAGTGGGTGACACAGTCTGAGCTGACTCCTGCTTGCAGGTGGGACTGGCTAATCCAGGTGGGGTGTGCTGCCTGCAGAGCCCAGGGTCACCCCAGCTACCACAGCTGGCTGAGGGCTGGGTGGCACCAGTGAGGACCACACCAGCTGCTAGGAAGGGAGGTGAAGTGGTGTGGGATTGCTTTTACTTTTAAATTTTTTAAAAATAATTGTTGAACTTAGTGCTTGGTAGAGTGGAAAGACATGTGCACTGTTAGAGATGTGAGGAAAGGCACTTCACTGAGCATTTTCCAGAGAGCTCATACTCTGGATTTATGGCCTGCAGCAGAAATAGAAAGGTGCTGGTTTCTGTTTCCTGCACATCTGCAGATCCACAACCTTTCACTGTTTCTCGGGCACCTCTTTGGTCAGTACAGGATGTGCTCTGTGTTTGTGCTCCCTCCTTTCCCTCAGCAACCCCACAAGGAGCACAGCCCAGAGAGGCCTTCAGGCTGTGCCTGCTGCCATGGGCTCTGAGGGCTGCTGTGGCCTGGGGAGCAGAGGGAGCAGAGGGAGCAGATCCCTGCTCCATGACCAGCTTGTGCTCAGTTAATTCCCCTGACTGCCTGTGCAGCAGCAATGTGTGGGAGGGCTCTGTGCCCGTGGGAGCTGGGTAAGAGGATCCTGGCTGCTGCATTGAGCAGGGCTCCAGGAGCTTTGTTCTCTCTGAGCTGACAATTCTTGAGTTTCCAGGAGATGGGCACTGGCTTTCAGAGGCAACTGAGCTTTCCTGGATGGAGCCAAGGGACTCTTTCCTCCTGAACAGTGAGGAAAAGCTCCTGTGCTTTACAGCATGTCTGCTTTTGGGGTTCAGGGCTCTTTGGGGTGATCTGGTGCTCTGTCTGTCCCTCCTTCCCCAGAGATGCTCTGCAGCCTGTCCCTGGCTCACTGGGGACACCCTCCAGGCAGGTGCCTGCAGACATCAGTGAGGCAGAAGAAGGGTGCAGTGGGGATCCTGGGTGAGCTGAAGTAATGGTCAGCACATCCATGGGCAGCATCTGCTGTGGAGGCCCTGAGAGAGGAGTGAGCTGCTGAGGGTCTCAGGCTGGCTGGCCTGGGCTGGGCTCTGGCACAGACAGGCCCTGCAGGGCTGCTGGCCATTGCTTCATCTGGGAGAAGAGGGTGTGGGAAGTCCCCCATTGATCAAGGACCCCACACAACCCAGAGAGCTTTTATGCAGACCCACAGTGGGCTTTCCCACAGCTTCCTGGGGAATTGTTCACAGGAAGGGCAGTGCTTTCACCTGTATCAACCCTGTCATTATCTCAGGCTCTTCCTGGGCTGGGCTCTCTCAGGTGCTCTCCCTCCCTTCAGCCAGCTCCTGGGTGCTGAGCCTGAGCCCTGTAAACCTGACTGTGCCAGGCTCCAGCCAGCCTTGGCCTGACTCCCTGTTTTATTCTGCCTTCAGTGCCATCAAGGGTGTCTGTAGCTGTTTGCCATTGCTGTCCCCCACAGTGGCCACCACCCGAGACACCCACTAGGCTGAAACTGTACAGAGACCCTTTGGAGGAGGGCTGTAACTTGTGTAATCCCAAAAGGAAGCTGTTGCCTCTACCCCACAGCCTCTCCAGCCGTGGCAGCCTGACATGTTCAGGAGCTGTGCACAAGATCTGACAGTTTGGGAGCCCCAGGTGCCTGCTGGGGACTCCATTTCTGCTGCACTGGCCATGCAGCATCATGCTGCTCCTGTCCACAGTGCTGCTCAGCTCCTGCTGCCATCGTGATGAGGGGATGTCCCCTGATGGCCCAGAGCCCTTGGAGAACTCACCTGTCCCTCTGCTGGGGATGGCTTCTGCCCTGTGTGCGTTTGGGTACCTCAGTGACTGCTTCAGGTACCCCCAGCAGCAGTGCAGGGCAGGGGATTTCTGGCAAGTTTCAGGAGTGTTGCAGTTAGTGTGTGACTTGTAGTGGTGCTCACTGTGTCAGTGACAGTGGGGTTTATTTTAGGGTGTCCTCCAATTTGAGATTTCCTTATGGAGTAAGGATATGTGCTGGGAAATTTGAGTTTATGCTGGGATAGAATTGTCCTGGGTGGGAAGTGACCTTAAAGCTCATCCAGCTCCATGCCTGCCATGGCAGGGACACCTTCCACCACCCCAGGGTGCTCCAAGCCCCATCCATCCTGGCTTTGGACACTTCCAGGGATCCAGGGGCAGCCACAGCTGCTCTGGGCACCCTGTGCCAGGGCCTCATCACCCTCACAGCCAAGAATTCCTTCCCAATATCGAATCAAACCTCCTCCCTGTCAGTTTGAAGCCATTCCCCCTTGTCCTGTGACTCCAGGCCCTCTAAACAGTCTCTCTCCATCTTTCCTGCAGGCTCCCTTCAGGTCCTGGAAGGCCCCAGTTAGGTCACCCCGAAGCTTCTTCTCTCCAGGCCAAGCAATCTCAATTCTCTCAACCTTTCCCCATGCTTCATCTCTATAATCAGCTTTGTAGCCCTCCTCTGAACTAGCTCCAGGAGGTTGTTCCCACCTCCAAAGGAGCATTTTGTTTCTGGTTATCAACCTAGGATAAGTCTTTCCCAGTCCTGTGCATGTGAGCAGCCCTAAGGACATGGAAGAAAATGCTCTGTGTTTTTAATGAGCCAAACATGAAAACAGATTTTGAGCATGTGTAGGATATCAGAGGTCAGAATCAGGATTCAAGTCTCACAACAGGCCATGTTTTTCACAGTTCCCACCTGAAGATTGTAGCAGAGCTTTGGATTTTGTCACTAAATTTGGGGGTCCCGCCCTCTTCTCTAATCCTTGGATCTTGTTCTTCTGATTTCTTGGTATCTCTCAAGTTTTTCATCTTGGGATAAGACCACAAACCTCAAGTGCAGAGGAGGGAAGCAGAGCCAGGCTCTGTCTGGTGGGTCTGGCTTTGCACAGACCCCGTTAAATGATGTCCTTACACTTTGATGCCACAGATCTCTTCTGGCCATGAACTCAAACCCCTGAGCAGTAGATCCCAGGGTACAGCTCACAGGGTCTGGTCCATGGGACCTGGAGAGGCACCTGGTGCCACAATCCCGCTGCATAAAGGTGACTTGGCTCTTTCCTCCTGAGAGCAGGGGTGGGGAGGGTGCTGCCAACTCACATGGACACAGCACAATTTCCCAGCTCTCACCCGGGCAGTGCAGACAGCACCCAAGGCATAGCAGCTGCCAAGGGAGCCACCAAGGTGTTCCTCACGTGAAAGAGGACAGAAACCAGCCACTGGTCAGCAACAGGGCTCATTTATTATCTCATGAAAATGAGTGACAAACAGCTGCAGTAACGTCAGCAGAACCAAAGCTTTGCCCAGACCTGAGCTCTGAGCACAGGGCTCCCTGCTGCACTGGGTGGCACTGGGAGGGTTTGTGATAGAGTAGGTGGATTTGGGAGATCCCTGAGCTGCAGGGAGTGGATTTGAGGCTGTTCCCAGTGGCCTGTGTCCTCCTGATGCCACCATCCCACAATGGTGATTTCTGTTTCCTCCTTCTACACCAGCTGCCTGCCCTTAAAACAGGAGAAGGCACATGCAGTGCCCAAAATGGCTCCACTGTGTGTGGGACATGTGCCCAGAACCAAGAGCCTCTTCCAGGAGGGAGGTTTGGGGGCAATGAGGCAGCAGCCAGACCCCATTTTCACCATGTCTGACCAGGAGCCAGGTGGCTGCAGACAGGAGTGCCCCAGGTGTGCTGTGCTGTTTGGAGGGGGCCTGGTGTGCCCTTGGGTGCCTTGGCTTGGGGCTGCTGGGTGACCTCAGGCAGAGCACATGGGTTTTTCTGGGAACTGTTTGGGTTTGGCTGCTGTGGGTTTCAGAGACCCCTTGTGAGACACTGCGGGTCAGATCGAAAGACTGAGCATCCCCAGCTCCTGGTCTGGGCTGGACGTGAGGGTTGTGTCCAACCCATGAGGCTCCCAGTGAGTGAGTGGGGATTCCCAAAGCAGAGGTGCCCAAAACTCAGGTGTACACATGGATATTCTGCTTTTGGTGGCGTGAGACAGACACCAGCCCATTTCCAGGGGTGTGTGGGACCTGCAGAGAGCCCTAGAGGACAAGGCCTGGGGTTCCTGCGGGTGGCCATGTCATTGCAGGTGGCCATTTCCAGGGGTTGCCACAGAGCCATGGCTTTGGCCAAGAGGTCTCTGCCTTGGGAAGACAAACTTGGCTTCAGTGCAGGCTCCTCCTGGCTGGTGATGCTGCAGGGTGGGCAGGAGAAGGTTTCCCTGACCCACTTCCTGAGCCAGTGGGGCTCTCTCCCAGGCAGTTCCTAGCAGAAATGAGACTCACACAGGGATTGTCTCCTCCCATGGCCAGCCCTGAGTGTCTGGAGCTCAGTCAGAGCCCTTCTAGGCCAGGGGCAGCTGGCAGAGCCGTGCCTGTTGCCCAGGCAGGTATGATGGGGATGAGGGTAGACAGGTCGTACTGGTGCTTTTCGGGGAGCCGTTTGTGTCACCTTGCTGGGCCCTGGGCACTGGTGCTGGCCCTCGGTGTGGGCTGTGGGGCCGTCCCCACGGCTGCTCCCAGGAGGGTTATAAGTGAGATGTGTAGGGCGGCGTGGCTGGGGAGGGGAGGAAGGTTATCCGGAGGCTGCTGCCAGACAGATCCCGGCTCTCTGAAGTTATCAGCACCTCACTGTCATTGAGGCAGGGGCAATGCTCAGAGCAGCCCCTCTCCTTGCCCCTGGTGCCCACCCTTTGCTGGCAGGGGATGAGTGCCATGGAGGGGAAGCTGTAGCTGTCAAGGATGGGCCGCACTCCCAGGGAATCAGGTGTCTCACACATGTGGTCGATGTCAGAGAAGTTCACCAGAGCCTGGGTGGAGTCGTAGGAGCTTTTCTCCATGTCATCAGCCCTGCAGGACTGGGGGAAGCTGCCCTTGTCCTGCCCTTTCTGCCTCAGCAGGCGGAAGTCATCTCTGAAGTGGGGGTTGAAGAGCAGGTAGAGCAAGGGGTTGAGGCAGGCGGGCAGGGGCAGGACCACAAGGAAGACGGATTTGATGACCTCTGGGGTGATAAGGAAGAGATTGAGGGTAGAGGAGAAGGTGAGGAAGGCCACCGGGCAGTAGAGGAGGCAGTTGGTGAAGATCAGCCAGGCCACATGCTTGACCATGGCGCAGTCCCAGACGGCGCTGAACTCCCCCTTCAGCAGGCTGCAGTAGAGGCGGATGTAGGTGCCGGTGATGGTCAGGAAGCAGAGCGTGTTTGTCATCACCAAGGCCACGGTGAAGCCCAGGGTGCTGGGTTTCCCCTCTGGGATGGGGTATGGGAGGCAGAGAGGGGATGCTCCATATTCCCCAATGGAGAAGAGAGGCAGGACGGCAGCCACAGAGGACAGCAACAGGCAGCAACAGGCGGCGGCCTTGACCTTGCCCAGGGACGGGGACTTCCCATAGCCCCGCACGCAGGAGGCCGAGAGGCTGCACTGCACAGCAGCCAGGGTCAGCAGGAAGATGGCAGCCTGGGAGGCCAGCACGGACAGGAACCCTGTCACCCTGCAGCCCGCGCCCGTCTCCCAGCGGGCGCCGTAGCGGGCAAAGCGGCCGTAGGTGAGGCTGTCCACGAGGGCCAGCATGCTGCAGGAGATGCCCGTCAGCAGGTTGGCCCCAGCGATGGAGCCCACCAGGAACTTCACCGGGGACAGGTAGCTGGGGGAAGCAAAGACAGCCAGGATGACCAGCCCGTTGCAGAGCACCGAGACCAGAACGATGACCCAGACTCCCAGGCGGATGATCCAGCTCTCAAACAGGTGATCACAGGGCTTGAAGGGACCTGCAAGACAAACCCCAGAGTTACACCCAGCAGGCACTGCTTCTCTCCAAGTCCCAGCTCTCTCCTGGCCCCACCAGCCACATGAGTGCTTTGGAAAATATGACATTGTCCCCCCTCTTCTGCAGCTGCCTCTTGGCTCTCCCCTGTGCTCCTGACCTCACCTGGAGTGCCTCTGGCACCCTCTCAGATCTTGTCTAGGGTGGGAAGAACATGCAGGGAGAGGTCAAAATGAAATGTAAGGAACAACAAACTGATCAGTGCTCCTAAAATGTAAGAAGGTCGTGACTGCAGACTGAGCAACACTCCTGGTGTCAGCCTGGCATTTGGGCCCCTCTGCCATCACCTGCTCCTCCTCACTTTCCCCCTGGGAGCTGGTGGTGTGGAGATCTGCCAGGATGCTGCATCCTGCTCTGGCACTGCCAGCCTCTCTCTGTGCACTCAAGACCTTGGCTAAGAGGTGTCTGCACCTCTTCATTCATTCTGCATGAATGGGGATGAGCACTGTGAGGTGGAGTGTCTGGGCATGAGAGAGAGAGAGAGGGAGCTGGGGGGCAGGGAAGGGACAGAGGGGCCTGGGCAGGCAGAACATGGAATGATGTCAGGAGAAAGAAAGAACAGAAGTGGATGGGTGGGGGAGTGAGTAAGGGAAGATCATAGAGGGGTAAAAAGATAACTGGTCTGGAAGCTGCTTGCCAAAGAAAAAATAAGAAAGTCAGGAAAGAGAGAGTGGGCAATGGTATAAAGTTGCCTCTGGAAGGGATTGGGATGTTTCAGCGAGTGGCTTAGCAAAAACAAAACCAGGGCAGTAGAAGTTTTAGATGGTAGAGAGCAAAAAAATTAGGGGAAATGGAGAAAGCTTTTTCATGTCAGAGGAGGTGAAGCTCAGAGTGCCAGCAGCAGGACATGCCCTCAGCTGAAATCTTATTCCTTTTGCAACAAACTCAGTGGAACAACTGGTAAAAAGTCTGTCCCTGCCAGTGTCCCACAGCAGGCTGGCTGGTACCACAGCTCTCCAGCCTCCAGGTGTGCTTGTGTAGGACCCCACTGAGCTATGAACAGAGACCAAACCAGAAGGAAACTTCCTCGAGCCCCAAACAGCATGTGCAGTCCAGTGCCTCCCTGCTCCCCCTTCCTCAGGACACAGAGCAAAGTGTCCCTGAAGTTTGCAGTGCCACGAGTGTGATCAGGACACCCAGGACAAGGCCTGCCATGCAATGTCCCAGGCTGGCTGAGGCAAAGCTGAGTGTCAGTCATGCAGGGAATCAGGAGAGCCAGAGCTGAGGGCAGCAGGGCAGTGGATGGAGGAGCTGGTGGTACCTGGGGCTCCTGCTCAGGTTTTCCTGTCCTGAGCCTCCCCTCCTGTCGGGCAGCTGCATCCAGTGGGGAGAAGGAGACTCCTCACCTGTCCCCCACTTGGCCTAAGCCCAACCTTTCTGATCTGAAAGGTCATGGAGGATCCTGGGGACTGAGAGAAGCTCAAAAATCCCAACTCTGTTCAAAGGGTTTCCCTGGCTGCTCACCTGGGCTAGGTGTGCACTGAATTGTGGGGTGCAGCTTTGATTCCTCAAGGTCCAGCTGAAGATCGTCTGCATCCAGGTCATCTGGGGAGGAGAGAACAAGAAATGGTGCTCAGATAAGAACCAGCAGAACCATCAGAGCTCACTGGGCCAGGAGCTTTTCCTGCTGCCTGTCCTGCACACAGACCTTCCCAGCCAGTTCAAAGGAGCAGTTTGGCCCCTGCAGTCACTGCTCTAGAGGGAGAAGATCTTGTAAATGTTGGTGGGTTGCAGTGTAGCCAACCCCTCTGTTTTTAGGTTACTCCCAACATTTGAAGTGTGAGATCCCCAGATCCCAGAGCTGTGTGACTGTGGTTCTCTCCTCCCAGCACTCTTTATTAGCAGTAAAGAAATCCTCCAGCCTTTGTGGTTACAGAACACAAAGCCTTCAAATGCAGCTTCTCCATGGGAGCTTTCTGGGCAGGCCTTGTCCAATATTTGTTCATCAACAGGGATTTTGGGGCTTTGTTCAGAGGGAACCATCAGCCTCTTCTTGCAGCACAATTTTTTTTGTCAGCAGCAACCACCACCAAGCAGCTCCTCAGCATAGAGACAAGGGAACACAACATGTATTGCTTTACTTCATGCCCTGTAAAACCTTGGGACTGTGGTGCCTTGTTTTTGATCGTGGATGCTCCGAGGATTTGCTGAGGGATTTGCAGACTCTGCAGCCATGGGGTTTGTGCAGCCAGGCTGCAGAGCCCAGCCCTGCACCAGCATCTCTGCCATGCTGGCAGCTGCACCCCGAGCCAGGCTGGGGCTTGCTGAGGGTCAGGCAGAGCCCCTGGCTGAAGAAGGAGCTGCTGGAAGGGAATGGGGTTGAGCCCTCAGCTGTGTGTTCAGTGAGGCTGTCACCAGGGCAAATGGCATCCTCTCAGCCTAATCCACGATGTTCTTTTCTGCTTTGTTCCTTGTTCCTGTTCCCAAAGTCCTGCTGGCTGGGCATGGTGAGGACAGCTCTGTCCTGCTGCCCCATTCCCAGCTGTGGCACCAGCACAGCCTTCAGCTCCCAGTGGAGACCTTGGGAGGGTTTTCTGCCAGCAGGAGGAAAGGGAAAGGATGTGGTTTTGTTCTTGCTACAGCCTGGTAGCCAGAGAGCTGGATCTGTGGCTGTGGGATAAACTCTCTCTTGGATGAATGGACTGATGCTGGAGCCCAGGTGTGCAGCTGGCAGCTTAGACACTGGCCAGGAAGGCAAATCCCCACAGTGCTGGAGATAAGGCTGACCTGAGTGGGATTGATGTGCTTAATCTGTTTAGAAGTAGTGCCTCTCAAGAGCTATGCTCCCTGCCTGTGTTTGAAAATGTGACTGGGGTTATTTGATTAAAGGATGATGACAAATAACGTGCTATCTTTAGTGCCTCCTGACAAGCTTCATGGCTTTCTCGGCTTCAGGGAGCTTTGGAAAAAAAGAGCATTTTTAAAATCTGTCTGTGTCAGAATTGAAATATTACTGCTGCTTTGGAGCCTGGCAAGGAAACCCTCACAGTGGGATGGAAAAATATTTCATCCTTGTATTTTATAGTCTTATAAATCTCCAGTGTCTTTTCCAGCCACAGTGCGGAGGCTGTGATGTGCAGTCACGATACCCAAATAAAACAGACACAGCTTTGCCTTCCTGTGCTCTGCTGAGACCCAGCCCTTGGGAAAGTGTAACCTGTGCCATCCATTTTCTCCTCAAAGCCTGGTTTTAAGCCCAGGTTCAACATTTTCCTGAAGTGAAGGATGATCTCTTGTTTTGTCTGGACTACTGAGCCTGCTGGGAATTACAAAGCAATCCTTAGTCAGCACAGTGGGATTCAAAGTGAAAAATGTACCTTTCTCTGCTAGAAACCAGTCCCTCTCCAGCTTGTGGGGAAATGAAAATGGCTGTTGTGTCCCAGCAAGGCAGGCTGCACTGATTTTGAAGAAGCTGTTATTTAAATTTTGCTGAGGTGCCTCCACTTTCTGAGGTCTTATGAGAAAGACCCTCTTTGCCAGTAGTGCCCTTTCCATGAGAAAGGAGCTGTCTGTACCAAAAGTCAAGTGAGAGGAAGAGGAGCAGAATTTCTGGGGCAGGAATAGAACACAAAACACTGGGCTGAATGCTTTTCCCCTTAGTGCTGCCTGCTCGTTCCCTGCTCAGTCCTGTCTGTCTCAGCCAGGGCAGCCCCAGGGCTGGCAGGGTCCTGCCCTCTCCTCGGTGGGAGGGTGGCTGCAAGAGGCCTGGGCAGAGCCTGTCGGGGGTCTGGAGTAGCTTTTTGAATGGCAGAAGTAGAGGTGTGTCTCTGAGGACCCTGCAGGGTTTGCAGGTGGTTGCAGAAGTTCTTCAGTACCTCCAGAAGCTGCTGGAGGTGCTGGGCTGGGGGAGCAGTGTCCCAGTGCCCAGGATATCCCACACATTGCTCCCTTCTCACTTCCCACAGCTTTGCTCCAGCATTGCAAACACAGGCTGTAAGTGAATTCATCCCCTCTACCCTCAAACCAGAGGTCCCAAAGGGGTCCCTGCCCTCCTCTGCAGCACCATTGGGGGCTGCTGGGGCTGCTGGGGGCAGGTCCCTGAGCCATCCTTGGGTTTCTGGTCAGCCACGGGGCAGACTTGGGGCAGGGGGTGTCTGCTAAACCCTGCCAGCTGTAATCCAAAGGGGCTGAGACAGCTGGGATTGCCCAGCCTGCAGAAGAGAAGGTCCCAGGACTTAGAGACCCTTCCAGTGTCTAAAGGGGTGCCAAGAGAGCTGGAGAGCAGCTGTGGCTGCCCCTGGATCCCTGGCAGTGCCCAAGACCAGGCTGGACAGGGCTTGGAGCCACCTGGAACAGTGGAAGGTGTCCCTGCCATGGCAGGGGGCAATGAGAGGAGTTTCAAGGTTCTTCCCAAACCCAAACCATTCTAGAATTCCATGATATCCCAAACATTGAAAGTGCTGGAAGTGAGACCTTAAATATCCATTTTGGCAAAGTAACAGAGTGATGAGAAGTGCACTGACCACCCCAGTTTGGGCCCCAGTGGGTGTCACTCAGATGAGAATGGACAAACTCAGGGTGGTGTGGGGGGGTTCCCAGCACCCAGGCCCTGGGGGGATGGGGAAGAGCTGATCCCACCCTGGGCTCTGTGGCACTACACGTGCTCTGAGTCTGGAGTCAGGTGCTCCCTCAGGGCTGGGCTTGGCTCTAGGATGGGATGGGGATGGGATGGGATGGGATGGGAT
>JAWWEY010000108.1:1177070-1189379 GCA_035582745.1 Loriotus luctuosus
TGGCCAATCACAGCCCAGCTGGCTTGGACTCTCTGAGACACAAACCTTTGTTATCCATTCCTTCTTTCTCTACTCTCAGCTAACCTTCTGATGAAATTCTTTCTTCTATCCTTTTAGTATAGTTTTAATGTAATATATATAATAAAATAATAAATCAAGCTTTCTGAAACGTGGAGTCAGATCCTCATCTCTTCCCTCATCCTCGGACCCCTGGGAACACAGTCACAACTGTGGAAGACTTTAGATGGGCAGATGCAATGGGGAGATGAACATTCTGGGAGTATTGGCCCCCATCATCACCCTGTGGATGCTGCCCAAGCAGGTGGGATGAGGCTGGTGGTTCTGGCTGGAGCACTGAATGGTTTCACCCGGTGTCACCACGGCTTTCCAATATTGATATTTCTACAATTTATATCCAGTTTGGACAAGCAGAGCTTTTGTCACACGATTTTCAATATCTGTGTGGTTCAGAGAAGTATCCAAAAATCTCTAACTGTGCCTGGGTCAGAGCAGAAATGACCTGACAGCCTGGTGTGTTTATCTGCAGAGCTTTGTGTCCCAGGTCTGGGCAGACACTCGGGACACAGTGGCATCTGCAGTCCCAGCTCTCAGACATGTGTGGCTGCTGCTGTAGCTGGCCAGAAGCTTTTCTGAGCACAAGGAATAAACAGCAGCAGATGTCAGCCAGGGCTTAGGTGGTTTCCATGCAGACCACCTGTGTTTTGTTCCTTCCTTGCTATTACCAAACATCAGCTGCAGGGAAATCCTCATCCTGTGAGGATTCCCAGACTTCACATCCCACAGCACCCAAGGGCCTCAAAGATCCTGAACTTGGGACTGATCTCTTGTTTTCCTGTGGGGAAGAGAATCATCCCCCCACTCCCATGGCCATCTCTTCTCTCTCACCAGCTCTCCTGAGGTTGTGTTCAGAGGCAACACTGTCCTCTGAAAGGAGAACCCACAGCAGTTCTGGGGAGCCCAGAAGCAGCAATTTCAGCCTACTTTGGCACATGGATAGCAAATATCAGATTGTTGTCATTTGTCAGAAATCCCAACTAAAGACAGCAGGAAATGCTCCTTTCTGGGCAATGTAAAGATGTAGGAAACATTATTTAATTTTCTTACATTGTTTGGAGGAGGGGATTCCCAACGAATGCGTTCTCCGGAATAGCTTTGATGTTGTTGTTGTGAAAACCACTGTTGGGAGAAACAAGTATCTTGATATTAATTAAATTAACCTTCTTTTCTCGACACTTTTAAAGCCAGAGAGCCTTCAAAATATTAATCAAATAGGAGATATAGGCTCCTTCCCAGGTGCAGCATCATCCCAGCAGATGAACAAGGTCTGTGGTTTGGCAGGACAAAATCTGCTGCATTTATTCTGTGGGTGTTCCATATGTGACTCCACCAACCCCACCGAGGGTACAAGGACTTCAGCTTTAACACTTTACAGGTCAGGAAAGAGAAACAAGCAAATACAACATTTTCTATTCACCAGGAACTACAATTTTTGTGGATAGTTTTCATAACAGCCCCACAGCTGCCAATCAGAGTGTGCCAGGAATTATCAGCCCATGTAACTTTAAAGGATTTGTAGCTCCAGCTGGGATAGTTTTGGTTAAGCTTGAGAACCAACTGACAGAACCAGAGAACACGGTCTCAAGCTGCACCAAGGGAAATTTAGGTTGGATATTAGGAAAAAGTTTTTCATGGAAAGGGTAATAAAGTTCTGGAATGGCTGCCTGGAGAAGTAGTGGAGTCACCATCCCTGGGTGTGTTTAACAAAGCCTGGATGTGGCACTGGGTGCCAGGGTTTAGTTGAGGTGCTGGGGCTGGGTCGGATTAGATGATTTTTAAAGTCTCTTCCAACCCAGTGATTCTGTGAATTCTGTGAAAATTTCTATCTGCAAACTTGTTCAGCAGAAGAGAGCTCTGTGGCCACAGTCTGACCTCCTGTACAGCAAAGGCAGTCACAGGCTCCTGTGTCCAGGACTTAGACCAAGCTCTGGGTGATGCCCAAGTTGTTTATCCCAGAGGAGCCTGAGCAGGTGATTAGTTGATGACTGTTTGGAATTTGCCTCTTCTATAGTGAAGGCATTTCAAAAGCTATCTTGGAGGGGATTAAGGATCTCATTCTCAGTTCGAAGGTGAGAATAATGATGGTATTTGGGCTGAACGGAGAAATCTCATGAGAATTCTTCCAGTAAAGAAAAAAGTGGTGTCAGATTTTTACTCCAGGGCTCCCAGAAACGTGAGAGCAGCTGCTTTTGTCCCACCCCCTGGCACCAGTGTGGCACAGGAACTGTGGATCCACATCAACTCACCCCACCCTGGGGCTTCTACCTTCATGAGTGATAACTGGGATGGTTTCTTATTTTTAGTGTCTCCCAGGCTGACCAGTTAGAGGAAG
This sequence comes from Loriotus luctuosus, assembly GCA_035582745.1. Classification (NCBI taxonomy): domain Eukaryota; kingdom Metazoa; phylum Chordata; class Aves; order Passeriformes; family Thraupidae; genus Loriotus; species Loriotus luctuosus. The sequence goes on from JAWWEY010000108.1 coordinate 1,179,481, forward strand.
GAGAGCTATCCACTAAAATGGTCATAAACTGGTAATTCCCTATTACAAATTTATCCTAAAGGAGATATCCTATAAATTTATCCTAAGTTTCTTTGCATTAGAGGAGGTGGCACAGTGCCTGCAGAAACTGTGGTCTCACAATAACACAGCTAAGTCCACGTTGTGGTCCCAAGCTGGGGAATGGACATCAGAAGCAGCCAAAGAACAGATGGAATTTGAGCCCCTGAGATGCCACAGGAGAGTGAGGAGCAGTGGGAGGAACCTGCTTCAAGGCTGGCAGAGACTCCCACTTCCCTCTGAGGTGTGGAGGCTGATGGGGAGCTGGGCAGGGCTGATGGAAATTGAAGGGATAAACTTTGAGGCAGTGGACAGGGCTGGGAAGGAGAAGAAAGGCGTGGACTGAGTGCTCTCCTCCAGTCAGAGCACACCCGATGCTTGATTGGACACTCTCTCACAGGGAGTGGGTTTGAAAAGGAATAAAAGGAAAATCTCACAGCTCCTGCAGTCGGCCCAGTGTCCTGATAGCCCCGGGAAATTCCAGCAGCTCGTTGTAGTTCAGATCCCTGAAACACAGAGAAGGGAAAAGCATTAATTTACATTTCTGTAGACACTCAACCTTTGAAGCTGGGAACTTGGTCCTTAACATGGGAGACAGGTTTTTCCTACCATGCTGATCCAGCGCTGCCTGGAAACACAATCTCACCCATTCCTGCAGCAGGAATATTGCAGCAGGAACATTCCCTGCTCAGAGCACTGCCAGGTGAGAGCCAGTCCAAGCCATGGCTGTGCCAGGGGCCTCCTCCCTGCCAAGTGCCCCATGCCCAGCACTGGGCAGTGGAGCTGCTCCCCATCTCCTGAGGGCCCTGGCCCCTTCTCCCAGGAGCTCAGCCCCGGGCCTTTGGCTCTGAGTAATTTTTCTTGCCTTTCCAGGTCAAAATTTGGTTCTTTGAAGGACAAGAAACATGGACAGCATCAGTTGTGTGGGGCCTATGAAAGGCTTCTTTGAGCCCCCTTGCTCTGTGGTGCAGAAGGGATCAGGAACCATTCCCTCAGTGGGGACATTCCTCATTCCTCCTCCTGGGGACACTGGGTTTCCCTGCCACTGGGACATGCTGTGACTGGGAACAGTGGGAAGAGGAGTCTGTGGGAGCACTTAGGTCTTCTTCTGATGGTTGGAGCCAACCCCACATTGGAATCTGTGAGCCAAAGCTGGAAGTGATGTGCAAGAAGTATTGACACTGTTGAGCATTGTCTAATTTGCTGTGTAGTAAAATAAATAAAATATACTATGTTGGTTGTAATGACAAGTGTAGAATTTACCCACCCTGACTTGGCAACTAAAAGAGACATTTGAATCTGAATGAAATCTCAAGAGTTGTGTTTGTTCTCCAAGGATGGGCTTCACTTCTGGAAAAGGATTTATTTGACTTTTGGGGCACTGCTGGCAACCTGAGAGGAGCAGCCCTTCAAAGGCACCGATCCTGCTGTTGGCTTGAGGGTGCCCATGGAGACTGGCTGGGCTTTGGGTGTGCAGCATTTCTCTAACATGCCAAACTTTCTCCTTGGAAGGCAATTTCAGCTGTCACAGTAACGTTTGGCCCTGTCCTGGCCATCCCACTTTGCAATTCACTGAAGTCTGAAAGCCATGAGACTGCTTCCTACCTGCATGACACTCACCAAGCTTTAAGTGGTAGATACTTTGGAACATGATTACTGGCTCCTGGAGATTACTGTATAATTACACTTAATGAACCTCAAAGTAATTACCATGTAACCTGGATTGTGGTTTATGGAACAGAAATAACTGAGCATTTACACAGCAATGGGCTGCTGCCCAATTCCCCTGTAATTCTCATCCTCTGGCCCAGGCTTGGTCATTATGTTATGATCTCTCTTGGCCCCCTTGTCTCTTACATCTTCCCTCACTACCTGTGCCCCTCTTGGGAACGACTCCACGGCACCAGCTCAGCTTTGCCCTGGAGGTGTTTACACAGGAAATCAACCCAGAGAGTCTCTCCAAATAGGTTCTTCCAGGACTTCCAGTTTATATGATTTATGTCTTAGGGAATGCTTATCACAGAATTACAAGATAGGGCACAAACCAAAGACAAAAATATGGAATGAGGTTGTTGTGGGTGGATTTGTCAGGATTAGCTCTGACAAGGTCCACACCAGACCCTGCTGTTGGATTCCCTGAGAAGCCCAGGGGCTGTGGCAGGTCCTGGTGCGGCAGGGTTTGTCCTCTGACACTGAGAGCAGTTTTCCCTCCTCCAGTTATTACATAGGGATCTGGATGCAGGTACTCTGTGCAGGGATTTGGGCTGATAAATCTGCTCCTGCAGGAGCCAGGAAGGGTTCATGCTGTCTGATAGCTGGCAGTGCTGGCACTCAGCAGGGGAGGAGCACAGGGCTGGTGGTGAGACCCTGAGCTCTGCCTGCCCAGTGCCAGCCCTGCAGAGTGGTGGCAGGGTCCCACCTGAAGCTGCTGTGCCTGTCCCAGGGTCAGCAGTGCAACAGGAGTGGTGTCCCCTCCTCACATCTATTAGGCAGGAGAGCTCTGGCACACTCTGTTCTCATCCTGCTCCAAGCAGATCAGTGGTTTTCCTCAGACTTCCCTGCTTGAGCCCAAATTGATCTGTTCAAGGATAAATAGCCCAACACATGACTGCTGATAGCCTCACTCTTGGCTTGTAGCTCCCTGTCAGCTGCTTGGGTGCTCTTGGCCAGTGTCTGTAGGTGGCACTGCCAGGTTCCATCAGGGCCTGGCTGAGGGCTCTCACTGCACAGGCTTGGTTACCAGGGGCAGGACTGGTAATGACATCCCTTCTCTGCTGCTCAGGAAGATACAGGAGTGGATTTCCCAAGTGAACAAGCAATGGGAAGTGCAGGCAGGACCCCACTGGACATTTTCAAAGCATCAGTGAAATCTGATTAACCTCCAGATCCTTGCACTGGTTGAAATCAGAGGCATTAGCAGCCTAAATCGACTGACAGCCCCAAATTATGCACACAAGGTGCATAATACCTTTCACCCTGCAGTGACTCCCTGAAATTAGGAGATTCCACAGAGCTGCAGAGGTCATTCAAGGCTGGGTGTCTGCCTGTGCCACTTCCCTCTCCTGCACCACAAACTGGGGCTGGGATGAGCCTGTGTGATGCCAAGGGATGGTCCCTGGAGAAGAGGCTCTGTGAGCCCCAGCCCTGGGTGACATTCAGCCCATCACTGCAGTGTCATTGCCACTGTGGAGGTTTCCTGTGATGGCACAGGGCTGTTTCTGTGAGCTGCCAACAGATGGAAAATATTGCCCAGCAGAGAGGAGCCTTGGCTCACCTGTGATTCACTAACAGAACAAGGGATCTTAGATCTGCAACCGGTATTATTTACAGAGAATAATTCATCGTGCTGTAATATTTGCTCCTGTCTTTAAAAATGTGTTTCCTTTCCAGCCTGCACCTCTTCCAGGCAGGCTGCTCTTTCATCAGCAGATGAAGGTTCTGTTTGTACCTCCCCATGTGAACAAGTACGTGCAGGACCAGCTCTTCCTGAGCGAACACACAGCGCTCCCAGCCCTGGCAGCATCCTGGGGCCTCCCTCCCCTCTGCACTTGACACATACAAAGACCATTCATTGTGTTCAGCAGCTCCTGCTGGGTAAAAGCCCATCTTGGAATGCTGGCAGCCACTGGGCTTGTTGGAAAGTGGAAATGCAACCAGGTGTAGTCCTGCTGCTGCACCACGGCTGCCAGCGACCCTGTTCTGTTCTGTTCAGAGGAGACAATGCCTGTGCTCGCTCCTGCCCGGCTTCCTGGGTTTGGGGAGGTGAGCCTCCCTCCTGGAAAGAGCCCAGGTGCTGTGGGGAGCAGGTCCCTGGGTGCTGCTCACAGGTGGCAGCTCTGGATCATGTGCTGCTCTCACCCTGGCGTGTCCCCAGGGCAGCTTCTGGCCCAGCTCTGCCCAGTTCATGGGGCTCAGCTGGATGGTGGGGGCTGCAAGAAACCAGCACTCAGGATGGTCTTCAGGTGCCATCTCTTCCCTGCAGTGGGGCCACTCTTCCCAAAGCCCAGACCCAAACGATGACGTGAAAAAATTTCCCTGTCCCTGTAGCCCCACATTTCTCTTCACAGAGAAATGTAATCCCAAGAATATTTCTGGGATTGACATTCTCTGAACCTCAGAGAAAGAAAACACAATTCTTATCATTTGCTGTGCCTGTGTTTGTGCAAAAGTGGAATGCAATATGGAGATTGTTTACCCAAAGTGATGGTGTTTTGTTTCCTTGGCCTGTCAGAGCCAGGTGTGTGTGTGTTGGGACAATAATGAGATTCAGTGCAGGGTGTGCAGTTGTGTGCAGGGTTGAGTGCTTGGCAGATTCAGTTTTAGATGTACAGAATAATATAGTATAATAAAGTAATTAATTAGCCTTCTGATATCCATGGAGTCAGATGGACATTCTCTCTCCCTCATCAATGTTGGTGTTGCCATTGATTTGCAATATGTCCCTTCTTCTTTCACAGAACTGGAGTTGGGCTCTGGTCCAAGCAATGGCCCAGAAACAGCATTCAACCTCCACCAGGGTGCTCCTGTCCATGGGGAAGTTTCTGCTCATTTGGTGAAATCCAGTCCTCAGGTCTTTCCACAGGTGCTGTCAGGCTCCATCTGCCCAGACATCTCTCTGCCTGCTGCCAATGGGGAATTTGTCCCAGCCCATGTTCCTGCTGGTGGCTCTCCAGAGCTTCTTCCCCAGGACTCAGATTGGAAGGACTCACAGCTCAGTGGGTCAGGGATGATTTTGCTTTTTGACTCCAGTAGCAACAAAATTTCCTCTCCTGAGCATCAGGGAACTGCCCACCAATCACAAACCCTCTCCAGGAGCTGGTGGATGTAGGAAGGGTTGAACCTTGAAGGGCTCCCTTCCTCTCCCTGCCTTCCCTGAGGTACTTGGGCAATGCTTTGCTTCCCCAGCTCCACACTCTGCCACCTTCCCACTGCTTCCAGATTTGGGATGAAGCAGGGAAAGCTGCAAAAAGCCACTTCACTGTTCCCCCTGCACTGCTGTGGCACAGGCTGGGGTGGCCCAGGAGGGCTCTTGGCCCAAGGGAGCTGGACCTGGCAGTGCTGCCCCAGCCCTGGGGTCTGACCAGTCCCTCCCAGTGCAGCTCTGATCTCCACTGAAAGTCCCAGCAGCGTCCAGAGTGTGGCTGTTCCCACCAGGACTCCTGTCTGCTCTCCTGTCCCTTTGTGTGTGACCTGTGGGGTTTCCCACATGAAAAAGCTCATTGGTTGTTGTTCATCCTTAATAACTCAGCACAGAAATTTCCTTTTACTTCTCCCTCATTCCTATCCCAGGGAATAGGAAAATTCCTCAGCACAGGCATTGTCTCCGTGGAATAATTAAAGGAATGATTAAAGGACAGCCCTTCCCTCCCCAGCACTTTGATTTCATCCATTTCTCATCCAAAACACCAGGAATCTTCCCCTGGATCAGCTCAAATATCCCTTTCCTGTGCCACAAGGAGCTCCTGCTATCCCAAAGAACCCAGGAATAAAAAATTAGAAATCAGGGAGAAAAATCAACTGAGGGAAAGGACCTTCAAGCCCCAAATTAATCCCTGAATTCTGATGTTTACTCGGGGAAAGAACACAAGGAATGTTTTTTCTCTCCTCTTTTTTTTTAAAAGGACAGGAGTGCTGTCCTTTTTGGCACAAAGGAAATCAAGGGCAGCATTCCTTGGTGGAATGATGGCAACACACCATGGCCATGGCTATGCCAAGCAATAGGGAAGACTCACAACAACAAAAATAGATTAAAAATAATAAGCATGACATAAGTGTTGCTGGGGTTTGCTTATTATTTTTAATCTATTTTGAGTTTTCCCCATTATCAAGGGCTTTTGAAAGTGAAATCAGTCAGGCAAGGGGTTCAGAACTGATGTGCAAGAGCAATGGCTATGAATAATTCCTTTCCTGAGCTAGGCTCAAATTCACCAGCGCTAGCATGGCAGTGGGATGGCAGGAGGAGCCTTGTCTGTTCTTCTGCTTGAGATTAAAGCCTCTGAAAGGTCACCCAGTCTGCCCAAGACAGTGAACTGGCTGGCTTTCCATTGTTTTTATTGCTAGAGGGAGCCTATAGCTTCATATTTGGAAGATCTTAACCAAGACTGTTGTTTATTTAGAAATAAAAGTAAGTTGACATCAAAGGCCCAGTTATTTTGGGCTTTAACTGCCAGGGTGATTTGAAGCTGACAGCAAGCAGCCTGGAACTATTACTATCTTCAGTCATGCCAAAAGGAGTGAAGCAGGGGAAAGAGTCTCAGGTCAATTTTCTGCCTGTTAGGGACTATTAGTGGTTCCACACAGGAAGCCAAAAAAAAAAAATTATATAGTACTATAAATTCTTCCATAAGCCACAAAACACCACAAATTTGCAGCTAATAAACCTGAAGATGAAGTGAGATTAGAAGCTGTAGATGGGACATTTGCTGACTATTTCAGTCCCAGTGGGATTGGAGATGTTACCATGGTGCCTGGAGGGGACTTTGTGCAGCCTCCTCTGAGGACCTGCATTTCCACCTGTCCTGTGCTGGCATCTCATCAAGCTGCCAATAAACGTAATTACTGCCTCTGCTAGTTGTGCTGGTTACTGTGGGCAAATCAAGCACTGGAAATGATTTAATTGGTAGTCTGGAAGCCCAAGGGGGCCATGGTGACCATGTAGTTTGACCTCTTGCCCAGAGCTGAGCAGACAGCTTTACCCAGACTCCATACATCCAGTCATGGCTTGCCAGATTAGCTCAAATATGAAAAATAACTGCACAATCTGGTGCCATATTTTATGGGATCATAGATTCAATAAGGTTAGAAAAACCAAGATCATTGAGTCCAAGCATAAACCCCACACTAGAACATGTCCCTAAGCACCCTTAGTGGTTTTTTGAATGCTTGCAACACTTAAAGTTGTGTAGCACCAGCCCAAAGCCCACTCTCCTGGCAGTGGCTATCATGGCAATGGTGCCCTGAATGGGGAATAATTAGCATTGACTCTGTGATTGCAAAAGGCTGAATAATTGCTTTATTCTTCTATATTATACTATACTATTAAGAAACTCGTAACTCTTACAGACTGCCTGTAACTTAACTTAACTTAACTTAACTTAAACTTAATTGGTCAATTAATCTAAACACTATCTAGTGTCTAATTAAGAAACTACTCTTTGCTAAACAATTTCTATAACACATTTCACGTGTGCACAACAACAGGTGCAGCAAGTGGAGATAAGAATTATTTATTTTTCTCTTTTCTGAACTTTCTTACAGCTTTTCACAGCTTCCCAGGAAAATCCTGGGAGAGATCTATGTCTCTCTCTATTCAGAGGATATGTGATTACCACAGGTGGCAGCAGTGTGTGTGTGCCCTTGTGTAGCCACATTTCTCCTCACAGAGAAAAGCAAAGCGATATTTCCAAGAACATTTCTGAGATTCACATTCTCTGAACCTCAGAGAATGATCATAGCAATTCTTATCTCATTTGCTATGCCTGTGTTTGTGCAAAAGTAAAATGCAATATAAAAATTGTTTACCCAAAGTAATAGTGTTTTGTTTCCTTGGCCTATCAGGGCCAGGTGTGTGTGTGTGTCAGGACTGTTGGCTGATAGTCACAAAATTCTGTACAGTTGTGTGCAGAGTTGAGTGCTTAGCAAATTCAATTTAGATATAATATAACATAGTGTAATATAATAGAAAATGATACAATAAAGTGATTAATTAGTCTTCTAATAAAATAAAGTCAAATGCATCATTCTCTCCCCCTCTTTGAGAATGAAAATATCCACTACACCCAGCTTGGTCTGGGGGATGAGATGCTGCCAGTGCTGTAAGAAGTGAGAGGAGGCAAGGGGGAAGGACCCAGAGCACTTGTCTGGCTCCAGGCAACGTCCCCATTCCCTAAGGAAGAGGGGGATGTCCACATGCACCACAGAGAGGTAAGACCCCCCACCATGGGATTCATCTGCTAGGGTCAGTGTTTTCACTGGGACATTAATCATGCCCTAGAAAACCCCTTTTTTTTTGCCAGTTATAAGGAGAAGCCAGGCTGTGATGGAACTTGAGAAGTGCATGTGTGTCCCAAGGGAGCAGAGATGGGCTGCCCACTGTGGGAAGGTTGTCAGGTACTTGGGGTACTTGATTCCTGCCAGGAGCAAGCAGCAGTCTCTGAATGAGGATTCATTCTGCTGGCCTGGAAACATCTCAGCCTCTCACTGACAGGGTGCTGCAGCACTTTGCAGGGTTTCTGTGGCTCTGATGGTCCATTACTGACTGTCTGTGGGTTGTGCCTTGCACCCCTGCAGCCACCAGTCCCTCCCAGTGCAGCTCTGACCTCCACTGAACATCCCAGCAGTGTCCAGTGTGTGGCTGCTCCACCCAGAACTCCTGTCTGCTCTCTGACTGACAGAGGTGATGGATAAATGTTTGATGTATTTAACACTCTGCCATGCACATTCAGACACAAAAGGACCTCGTTTCTGGGTGCTGAGACACACAGAAACACCCACGAGCTGATAGCTCAGGAGGCAGGCAAGGAGGAGGGGAAGGAGAGGAAGGCAAAGCTCAAGGAAGCCTGGTCTACAGCAGAGCATTCCCTAACTGCAGGAAAGAAGCTGGGGATTTCTACCTGCTCTCCAAGGTGCACAAATGGCTGGGGATCAGCCCCTGGAACTCTGCTGCTGGCAGGAGGGGTGTGGGATGGAAGCAGAGCTCCTGTGTGTCAGCACATCCATGGTGGAAATGTGCCCCCAGCTGCCTCTGCTGCCCTTCTGCTGCCTACAAGGGCTGCTCCTGCTCTGCACAGGCATCACTTCACATCACACACCTCGGGAGGAAGATGCACAGACAGCTGCTCCAGGCAAGGCTCTGGCAACAGGGAAAGGCTTTGGGCAAAAGAAAGCCCAAAGAGTAGAGGAGCTGAGAATGGGTCACAGCATGTGTGCAGACTCAGAGGCTGGAGCTTGGAGAGCCCCAGTGCTGCTGGTCATTGCAAGAACAGTGGCAGAGGGAGGCAGGCTGGAGAGCTGGCCAGGTGCAAGAGGGAGTGTGAGGGTCTGGTGGGCAAAGGGAGAACAGAGAGAATCCTGCAATGGAGATGAGCCTTACAGCAGAGTCATGCAAAAATACAGCACCTCCAGAACCACCTTTTCACCTGAACTGCCTTCACTTTCTCTCTTTTTTTCTTTATAAACCTGCAAAACATTGTGTCTGACTGGGCTTATGTTCTGCCAAAGCTCAGCCTGGTCACAAGGCACTGACTGGTTCAGAGTTGAGCTGCACCAGGGAGGGCACATTCCTGGTAGTCCAGGCTCCTGCCTTAGGGGGAGAGGCTGCAGCACAGCACACAGCTGCACACAGGAGGGCCCAAGGAGACACCCAGTCAGTGCCAGGTGTGTTTGCCAGTTCAGTTTTACAGGTGACTCTCACTGTTTGGGTAAAGTCACTTTCCACTTACACAGTGATCGGAGCAGTCAGTGAACTTTACAGCTCTGTTCCTGGGCTGGGCACAGGGACCTGTGCAGCCAGGGCCCTGAGCTGTGGCCCTCTTTCCAAAAAGCCACATGTCCCCTTCCTTTCTCTGTCCCCTCAGTCTGGGTACCTGAGTGCCTTAGGTTAAAAGATGTGGCTTGGGGGTGTGAATTCTATCACCATCTGTCAGAGCTGGGGCAGTTCTCTGCTGCTCATGGGGCAGTTTTCTTTATCTCTCCCACAACCAATCCTCTCTCCAGGAGATCTCTGCTGTCCATGGCCAGTGAGAGTCCCTGCATGGCTGATCCAACTCCATCATCCCATGGGGAGATGCTCCGCCCAGGGGAGGAGCCAAGCATTCCTACCTGGATCCAATCTGAGCTTTGGG
>JAWWEY010000108.1:1191623-1211500 GCA_035582745.1 Loriotus luctuosus
GCTGGCAGCTCCCAGCAGGGCCCTGCACCCAGGCCCTTTGCAATAAACCCCAAGTTCCAAGCCCTGGCTGCAGAGATATCTCGTGTCCGTCTGTCCCCACCATCCTACCCCTGTTGCTCCTACAGAATGTGAGGTGGATTTCGTGCTGGGGACCCTGCACATGCCTTGCCAGGGTGCTGCCTGGCACTGCCAGCCCAGCTGAGCCACACCTGAGAGCACAGACCTGCCAGAGCCACTGCTGCTGCCCTCCTGCCTTGTACCAGAGCCCCCAGGGACTCTCATCCTCATCAGGCTTCCTGCTGTGTGTGTGTGTGACAGCCCCCAGGGCCACCACCACCCCTCTCCCTGCTTGGACAAAACAGCCTGATGGGAGAAAAAAAGCTTCCTCCTTTTCTTCAAAGGAGAGATCCCATCCCAGGGCCATCCCATGGATCTTCCCAAATCCTCCACCAAAGCAGCTGTGGAAGTGATTCATTGAAAATGCCACTGGGATGGGATCTCCAATGAGTCACTTCCACAACTGCTTTGGTGAAGGGTTTGGGAAGATCCCTGAGGAGCCTCTGTCCCCTTCCAGCTGCACTCTGCACTTGCTCTCTGGGGTGTGCTCTGCTCAGCCCCACTGAGGGCTGAGGGCTGCCTGATAGCAGGGAAGGTGGCAATGCTGAATGATGGTGTGTGTGCTGCTGTTTGGAGATGGAATTTGGGGCCAGCTCTGAGGTTCAGCTGCCGTGGCTGTCTCTGAGGGACACACACACACACTCTCAAACACCTGTGGTTGCATAGGTTCAGGTCAGCTTCCCCTCCCATCCCTCTGCACAGAGCAGTGACCTGGAGCTTGGTCATGCAGGGGGGCTTCAGTCATTCCCCTTCAGCTGTGATCCATGAAATATTCATATTTTGGGGACACAGAGGGATAAACTCAGTGTTATCACAATCTGCCTAATGAGGCCCAAGTTGAGCACTGTGAGGTGAGGGTATCCTGAGAGGGTGAGGCAATTGTTTGTCAGCCTTTGGACTGTGCTCAGACTGATAGCAAAGCTCAGGGACCTTAGGACACTGCTCAGCTTTCCAGGTGAAGGTGGTAAGGAGGAAACCTGGGCATGAGACCAAACTCCCTGTGGAAATTGATGTTACAGGGATCCATCCCCTCATGAGATATCATGAGATTTCTCACCTCATGAGAAATCCTTTCCTCCCAGAGCAGAGGGGAAGCACTATGCAGGCCTTTGGCTATTCCTCTGCAACCACAGCCACACTCTCCCTAGCCCTCTGCCCCAGCCCTGAGCACAAGGTCTGGTGTTTCCAAGAATCAGTCTCTGCCATTGCAGGGATGCTCCTGGCTGCAGCTGAGCTGCTCCTTCCATCAGCTTTCCCATAATACTTCTACTCACCAGGCTTATGACACACAACAAGTCTCATCACAGAATCATGGGATGGTTTGGTTTGGAAGGGACTTTAAAGATCATCTCTCTTCAAGCCCTTCCATGGGCAGGGACACCTCTCACTAGAGGATGTCTAAACCCCTTGCCCTTCTTGCTGCTTTGTTAAAGACTGAGAGATTAAGTCTAAGACAATCAGGAAATGTAGAAGTCGAGATCTTTCCATCCAAATGGCAGAAACAGGTGATGCTGCCAGATGTTTTACAGCAGGAGTTAAACATCCCAAAGGAGGATACACCATGGGGCAGGACTGACAGGGGAGATCTGGAACAGGGAAGCAATGCAAAGAGCATTGTGCCTGCAGTCTCAGCTCTTGGCATGCCTTGCACCTACTTTTTGCAAGAGACAGTGCTTCTCTTGACTCTTTCACCTCCCCATCCCTCACCCTCTCAGGATATCCTCACCCCTCTGTGCCAGGCCATTTGCCATGGTCCAAACATTCACCTTGGCCACCTCTAGCCATGCCAGGGGGTGATGGGTGTCCTTCCCTTGGTGTTTTTGGTCTCCATGCCCAGCAGGGCAGTGCTGCCTCCCCCATGCATTTCCTGTGGGCATCCCCTCACCTTGCACCTTGTGTGGAGGATCGAGGCTGTTTCCCAGAGGGGCCACATGAAGAATGTGTCACATCAGGGTATTTACACTCTCTTTTGCTCCATATCTTTGGGAAAGGGCTAAAAAATGCCAAGCTGCTCCCACTCTGACCATCTAATCCCTGCTTCCTGAGGCTTCTTCCCACAGCCTGCAGGGTTGTTCTGTGCCATCTCTCAGGCTGGTGGGAGCTGGAGAGGGAATCTCACTGCTTTACAGGGCTGTTTCGAAACCCCTTTGGAACCTGGCCCAGGCTCTGAGCTGCTTCCAGCCTACCTGCCAGCTCTCCTTCCCAGAAAGAGAAGGCTGGGGGGGCGGCTGGGGAGCAGCCAGGTCTTGCCCTGACAGAGAAAATGTTCTTGGAGCTGCCTTCTCCAGTTTCATGCTGGTATTTGACTCATTGAGGCCTGGTGGGTCTTGCACATCTGCCTGTCCCCCATCACTGAGGAGAGCACAGAGCTGCTCCTGCTGTGCACTTGGCAGAGCTGACTTGTGCACAGGAGCTGCAGGTCAGTGCAAGGGAAATGTGAAGTGATTCATCTGGCTTCACCTCTTTGAGATTTACTGCCCTCCTGAAATATCAGGGCCAAGCCCTCTCCAAGAACAAAGATGCTCCACTGGGATCAGTTTTTGCAGAACTGCTGGGACTTGGAGCAGGTGAGCAGTGTGGTTTTACTTATGCAGCTCACACATTGCTGAGACCTGCACGGAGCAGTGCCTGCTGCTTCTCTCAGGGTTTTGGCATTTAATAAAAATAGAAGTTTTCCTGTCTAGCTGAATATGAGAAGAAATATTTCCCTTAGGGAGACAGAGGATTTTGCACCTAAAACTTCCCAGGCTCTTCTGAAAAACCTGAAACAATGTTTTCCATTCAAATATTACAGTTCTTCAACTATGTGCCTGGTTTATAATCAGCATCTGGCCACAAATACTCATTTTAGGAACCCTGGAGAAATTTCTGTCTTCACCAACCCTTACCATCCTGCTGCCTTCCAGGAGGTAACACCCACGGGGTAACTGAGAACATGGTTTGGCCTCCACAAGCCAAGAAAATGTGCTAAGTGCTGTCAACAGAATGTAATAATAATCTGAGTTAAAGGATAAATGTGGAGACTGTAATCGTCTCCACATGCACAGGAGCTGAGAGGTGGAAGGTAGATGCAGGTCTAGCAGCTTGGCTGGGACAGTGCAGCCAAAAGCTTGGCAGTTTTTAACCCCAGAGCTTGTCCAGCTTTGGTCAGCAGGCAGGTGGGTGCTAAGGATTGACATGGGGGTGGCTCCACTTGAGGAACACCCATTCCTCAGGGATCACTGAGCTGGAATTCCTACTGGCCCGAAGGAGAGAATTGGGTGTTCAGGCCAAGAGGAGCAGAAGGCCTCTCATTGCTCTGGAGGACCCTGCTTCAGAGCAATCAGACATGCAGGAGAGTGTGGAGAGCCTGGAGCTGCCTGCCCCAGCACCATCCCTCTGCAGGCTGAGGCTGTGGGACCCTCGCACCATCCTGCAGGGCCTGGGCACAGCAGAGCCCTGCTCCAACAGGACCACCCTTGGAGGCTGGATCCTCCCAGGGCTCCTGATCAGCAGAGCAGAGGCAGGTCTTGCAGAACTCCAGAGTCCCCACACTGCTGCAAAGCCCTGGCTCCTGAGCAGGAGCAGGGGACATGGAGCTCCCCGAGTGCTGGGTGAATCTCATATGGGCAGCAAAAAGCAAAGAAAGTGTGAGAGTGGGAGCAGAGTGGAAGAGAGGGGAAATGAGCATTCAGCAGAAATGGCTGTGGAAACAGAATTATCTCCCAGGGCTATGAAACCCTTTAGTCTTTCCCCCAGCAAACAAGGGGCCATCTTTTCCTCTGCAGCTCCATCCTGCTTGGGATGGGCAGCAGCACCTCTAACCACCCTGGCTGCAGAGAAGGGTTGCACAGATGCAGGCTGGGATGTTGCTGCATGTCTGCTACAGCTGTAGCCCAAACAAGGTTTTCTTCTATCAGTGAGTCCTCTGCTTCCTCCTGCAGCTCCTGCCTTTGTGCTGCCTGGGTGCCACAGCTCTGCCCTCACACATTTGCCTGTGACCACCAGAAATGACTGGGGACAAAGCCAAGCTGGGACCCGTGGGTCACCAGAGGAGATGATCCATCAGCCTGCCACCCCTGGCACAGCTCAGCCTCTCCCCAGCTGAGCCCTTCTGGGTGGCCCCAGGATCTGCCAGTCTGCAAGGCAGAGACAATGTGTGTCATGGTCCTGCCCTGAGGAGTGTGTCTGGGGACCAGGGGTTTGCCTGCTGCTGCCACTCTTGCCCGATAGCTGCTGTTGGCACCACGCTGGGCACAGAGGGGCTCTGTCTCCTTGAGTGGCACTTGAATGCTGGGAAGCAGCATCTCCTCCTGCCATGACCTGGACCCCCTGGTTCTCCTGGCAGGAATTGAGGGCCTGACTCCGACCCCGAGCCTGCATGAAGGGACATATTTCTGCACAATTGAAGGCATCAAGCACCTCTTCCAGTCTTTCAGAGCCTCAATTCATTTGTTTGCTTGTTTATGTTTCCTCCTGGGCTGATGCACAGCACATGAGGCCCAGGCCACTCATGCAGCTGTCACAGCACAGGGATTGTGTGGCCAGGCTGTGGGATGAAACTGTCCCTGAGCTCAGGGTGAGCTCCCTGCTGCTAATCACAGATGGTTTGGCTTGGAAGGGACCTCAAAGCCCATCTCATTCCACCCCCTGCTATGGCAGGGACACCTTCCACTACCCCAGGTTGCTCCAAGCCCCGTCCAGCCTGGCCTTGGACATTTCCAGGGATGGAGCAGCCACAGCTTCTCTGGGGACACTGTGCCAGGGCCTTACCACCCTCACAGCCAAGAATTTCTTCCAGCTATCTGATCTCAATCTACCTTCCTGAAGGTGTGTTCTGGAGGTGAGTTCATTCCTGATTCCCATCCTCCCTGCAGTCTTCTGATGGATGGTTTCCCAGCCACACCAAGCACATGGTGCACAATGAAATCAGGTGGCTGGGGGTGATGCCAGCAGACATGAGATCCCCTCAGAGAATCCGCACAGAGATCCCCTCAGAGATCCCTTCAGAGATCCCCTCAGAGATACCTCACAGAGATTCCCTCAGAGATACCCCACAGAGGTTCCCCTCAGAGATATCCCATAGAGATTCCCCTCAGAGATACCTCACAGAGATCCCCTCAGAGATCCCTTCAGAGATCCCCTCAGAGATACCCCACAGAGATCCCCCACAGAGATTCCCCTCAGAGATCCCCTCAGAGATACCCCACAGACCCCTGAGGACTTTGCAGGCCCCAAACTCGAGCCAGCCTCTCGCTTTGGTGGTCAGGTGTTAGGGAGGCTTTGGGACCATGTCTGTGTGCTGAGAAAGGAGACACAATCCCTGAGAAGGGAATGAATCCCAGCTCTTGGGATTGCACCAGGACTGGAATGGTGTCTAGGACCTCAGAATCCCTTGCCAGCCACCCTGCCCACATGCACAGATCCCCCTGCAGCAGCAGCACAGGCACAGGAGGAAAGCCCAGGCTCTCACCCCTCAGTTGGCATCATGCCCTGGGCATCCACTGGTGCCAGGAGCCAGCCCTGCTGCTGCCCGCAGTGCTGGGGACCAGGGACACGTATGGGGCTGACCCCCTTCCCTGCATGTGGGAAATGAATTTGTAGAGACTTCTCAAAGCTTGACAGAAGGCTCACATAGTGTGTATCTGTGTGTAAACTTTGAGATAAGAAATGTTGACTTAGATATATTATGGAATAGGTCAGGCATTGTTGAGAGAGAAATGGAACTAGAAATAAATTTCAAAGGATGTTTTTGTAAATAAGACTAGATAATTTGGAGAAATAGAACTGTGAAAGATGCATTGTAGTAGGACCCACAAGGGGTAATTTTAGATAATTGGTTTTAAGGCATTTACAGCATGACATGGTAAAAAGCTGATAAACCAAGAAACACTTATAATGTATTGAAATTAGGATATAGTTGGCTTCTGATTGTGATGGTGTGAATTATAACATCTGTATTGTCTCACCCTTCACATGGGACTGAAAATAAAATAAAAGCTTTTAAAACACCACTCAGTTACCCCATCTGTGGGTCAGAAAAGGGGTTAATCTGACAATGCATGCTGTGCTGGAGGGTGAGCACACCCCATGTTTTTGGGGCAGAGAATAAGACAGGCACTCACAGGGTTTCCAGGCTGTGCAGCCCATCAAAGCCGTTGGCTCCCAGGCTTTGGATCCGGTTGTTGTGCAGGTGCCTGTGGACGAAACAGAGATGGTCACTGGGGGTACAGGCTGACCTTATGGGGTTCCCTCTCTTACCCCATAAGACACATGTTGGGTGCAGTCGTGCTTGCAGAGCTATAGAGCTCCCACTCCTCTCAGGAAATCCAGGCTAATGTAGGAGTTTCCCTGAGATCTCCACCTTCACAGCTGCCAGGTGGCTGTGGATGAACATGCTTAAGCAAGAAGCTTCAAGAAACACCCTAGAGCTCACCTTACCCTGGGCTCAGCCCATCTTCAGCAGCTGTTCATGGGTACTGGGTGCTACCTAAGGACACAATCGTATTTGGACTCCTTGGAGTCTTAGTACCAGCAAGAAGACTTTGAGTGCAAAATCATCCTGTTAGTCACAGTTTATTATCTTTACATGTGAAAGGGAAAAAAAAAGAAAAAAAGAAAACACTGCCAGCTCCTGGACCAGCTCCAGTTTGATTGCAGTGAGAGTTGTCTTCAGCTCAGTGCTTCAGAGTGCCTGGCTGAAGTGCTGGGGCTATGCCACAGGCTGATGCACATTCTCTGCACCACAGGAACAGTTTTTTCCTGCTCCCTTTCATCCTGCTGCTACATGCCACAAACATCTAGTGCTTACAGGCTTGGGAGCTCCCAGCCTTAACATTGGCACTGGGAAGCCATATGCTGGGGGCCCCTGTAAAGCCACCTGGGGTAATTTTGCCTTGGAAGCTCTGTAGATGATGAGTTTCTGGAGTTCTGGGTTCTGTGTTTCCATGAATCCCTCACACCCCTGTCTCAGTCTTTTGGCAAACCCAGGGCCTTAATCCCTGGATTCCTTTTCTTGGGTTATCAGAGACTCTTGTGTGTGTGTGCACATCTCAGTGCTTCTTCCATGTCACTTCCTTTGCAGCTATGAACTTGTGGCTAACTGTGCATCTCTCTCTGAAATCCCACTCAAAGGCACCTCTGAGTCCATGGACAGAGGTCTTGTGAGCAGTCTGAGGAAAGTCTGCTGAAAACCAGGAGAAGACAACCCACTGCTGCCCAGTCTGCACTTCTACCAGCCTGCACTTAAGCCTCTTGGTAATGCTCTGTGTGCTGACTGCCCACCAAGGTCTCTCAGGAGGGGTTTCCCCATCAGTCCAGATACTCTTTTAACACCAAGTCCATGTGGTGAATTGCTGCCATACCACTCCCCTTAGGGATCCTTTTGTCCCATGCCCATTATAGCACTAGCAAGGGATGCACCAGCCTTTGTTCAATCCTGCTGCCTCCTCTCAAGAGCCTGGAGGAGGCTCCATCCTGGCAGGTGGATCAATGATTTTTTCATTATTTGCTGCTTGATCTAAATGTGTCTCAGCTTGAAAAATCTCTCCCTCCACCTGGATTCGAGTGTATGCTGTTTGGCTGAGCACAGGCAGCTCCCACTGCCAAATATTGTAGGGTAAAACAGGAGGAAGCTGGGAGTGCTGCCCTAGCCAGGCTCTAGGGCAGTTTGGTAGGGGCCTGCAAAACAGAAACCAGCCTGAGATGGATGTTTGTCATTGGGATGAAAACATACAAACATTTCAGAGGAAGGGGAAGGGAAGGGAAAGATATCTGATAAAATATGTTTGCTCCTTTGAGCAAACGGGAAAAAAGAAAAGATGTTGCCTGCAAGAAAACTTGGATTGTGACTTTTAGAGGAGAAAAGAAGCCTGAGATCAAAACGAGAATCTTATGGGAGAATTTTCTCTTTGTCACAAGAAAAGAAGCTTGTGCCCAGATGGTTTCCTCCATCAAAAGTTAGCACTTCTGGTGATGTTGCCTTCTCTTCAGCTGGTGCTGCAAAGCGCTTTGAGTTCCTTTGCCACTGGACACTGCCTTTGGCAAAGAGAGGGCTGGGGTCTGGAGTTGCTGTGGGATCACATGAAGAGGTACCACAAGAAACACATGCCTCAAACTCCTGTCAGCTGTGAAGGGACAGTGAGGGGACAAGGGAATGCTGAATGCCAGGGAAGCATTCAGCATTCTGAATGCTCCCTGGAGCTTTGTCAGGATGGTCTGACTGGACACCTTGTCCGAGCTCAGACATGCTGCCCAGCTGACTGCTATCACTGCAGTCAGGCAAGGAGACAGCAGAGAAAAGCAATCACCTGCTGTGTTTATATTTGGCTCTAGAGTGCTTTGTTTGGAGGCAGAGTAATGAAAATCATCTGAAGGAAGTTCTTTGTTGGTGAGAAAATTATGAACGACCAAAAAAGGGAGTTATAAAAAAAATTGCTGTCCAAGTTGAACTCTAGAGTTACCCAACCACATGGCAATAATAGAAACAAGAGAGTGGGAAAGGTAAACACTTGAAAAGACGTTCCTCTCTTCCATCCTGCCTCATTTTTTCTCCCCTGGTAAACAAATTTTAACAAGTGGAATTGCAACATCTCCAGTGTTTGTCAATTTGAGCTCAGCCCACACAACGTTATATTCTGCCCTGTTAATTACAGCTCAGCTGGTTTGATAGCAGCTCAAGGTGCTTGATTCTGGGCTATAAACAACCCCTGTGATGCAAAAACATGGGAAGTCTTTAAGCTTTTGCTGTAACCCACCAGTCACCCTGGTAAGGACAATGGGCTTTATGAGCTGGGCCTCTTCCTTTGCAGGTCAGTGCCATGGGGTGAGGATGGGTTTGGGCACATATCCATGGGAGGCTGTCCTGGGATGAGGACAGTCACTGCTGTTTTGTGGGCTGGCTGTTCTCAGCCATGCACTTCCATCAGAAACAGGAACAGCCATGGTCACACTGAGCCCTGGCAGGGTGGGAACTCCTGGGAGCTCCTGCAGCAGCGCAAGGGCTCCCACCTGCCATGGGATGAGTGAGCTCCTCTGCTGCCAGGTGAGCCCTTGCTGAAACCAGCATCAATGACAGTGGCTGCAGAATCCCATACGGGCTGGGGAGAGAGGCTACAGCCTGACTGGTGCCTCAGGTGGTGAGAATTTAGAAACAAAGCAGGAAAAAATCAAACCCTACAAGATTAATTCTGACCCACAATAAGAAACATGCAACAGATTCTAGAAAGATTTTCTCTCCTTGCCAACGATTTCTTGTCATAAATTTGGAATAAATGCGATTTCTCCCCATCATTCACGCAGTACCCTTAGTCAAATTTGTTCAGTTTTCACCTGGCTTCCTTTTCCATTTAGTTTTTCAGTGAATTCAAAGGTCCTGGAGAACAGTCTGAGAGACAGCCCAACACAGGCAGCAGCTTCAACTCTGGCAATGTCACCTCCAAGGGGATTGCACATTTGTCTTTCACAGAAGGGAAGCAAGCTGAGCTAGTGCCTAAATACAACTTTAATGAAGGTGCTTGTCAATATGGGCAAGGAAAAGGAAACTGTTTCAACATCTGCATTGAACAATGCTGAAAGCAGATCTGGCAGGACAAACGTGGTGCTGATACCCACACTGGTAACTGGATGTCAATGAACTGAAATAGGTGCAGAGAAGAGCAACAAAAATTATCCAAAGGCTGTAAAAAAAAAAATAGGACGAAGGCTTAGAGAACTCAATCTGTTTAGCTTATTAAATAAGATCAAGGGGATGAGTGCAGTGTAATGTATAGGATTCTTCCTGGTTAGAAACTGGGTACTAAAATGGTTCTGTGATTTAACAGAGAAAAGAATAATAAGAACAAATGTCTGAAGTCAAAGCCAAAGAAAATTCAAATAGGAAATATGAGTGGGTTTTTTTTTTAACACTAAAGATGATTAACCACTGGAACAGACTACAAAGAGAAGTGGTGGATTTGCCATTGCTTTCATTTTAATGACTTCATTTTTTTCTTCTCAAAAAGGACAAATGCAAACATTTTCCATCAATTATTTGCATTAGATGATTTGAACCAAGCTCAAATCTGACATCATATGAATTCTCCCCTGACGAGCCACAGCCATGATGAGCTTCCATCTTTATTGTGGCAAAATTGTCCTTTTCCTCAACTTGGCCATGGATAAGTAGAGAAACCTAAATCATAAATGGTGCAAATTCCATGGATTGTTTCCATTACTGGAGGACCAGCATGAGGCTTGTCTGGTGAAGAATAAAGCTCGATCAGAAATGACATTCTCAGGGTGCACTGGAGCACGATTTGCTTCTTCTTCAAGTGCTGGAGAAGGAAATCCACTTTTGCCAAGGCAGCAAGCTTGGTCCTCTGAGAGAAAAGGCACTTTTGCCAATAAAAAGGCTCATGAATGGGACCCAGATGTCCCAGGCAATATTGTTCTTAGTGATAATGAATTGCACATGCCTGGCACTCCCTGCCAACACCAAAGTTCCCAACAACTTCTCAGAGAGACACTGGTAACCCCCTTGCACAGGTGAGGGCTGGGATTCACAGGCTCATCCTCACCAGGCTGGGCTTTGGGTGCTAGGAGGCCCCAGGTCCCACAGATGGCACTGAAATGACTGATCAGCTTCCCTGGAAAGCTGGGATGTGTTGATGGCTGCTCCTGGGCAAGGAAGACACTGAAGAGCAGTGGTCCCTTCTGAAAGTCTCAGCCAGAGTTCCACCAGAACAAGGACAGAATGGCAATGGGAACCCAGGAGTCTTGCAAACAAGTTTTCTCTTCTAGTCACTAAACCATTCTGTTAGAGAGAGAGCTGCATCATGTCCTTTAATGACAAAATCTGCAAGAAAGAGGAATTCTACTAAAGATCCTTCATTTACTGTCTTCACACTTTCAGCTGGAAGGTGCTGCTGAGTGACCTTGACAATAAATTATCAGCTGATATTCAGGTTGTGTGAATGTCCAGTGCAGCAGAGGGGAGAACCAGTCTTCTATGAGCACACACACTATCAGGCTTTTATATATCTCCAGGAAAGAGGTATTGGTGCTTAGTAGCTATGAAAAAAGCAAATTAAATGTCAGGGATAGCTAGAAGAGCGAAAATGGGTACAGAACAGCATTGTACCATGATATAAACCAGAATTAATTTTTGGCTTTGATGCAGTGTAGAGAGTTAGTCTCTCCATCTGAAGGTATGAAAGAAAAAATAAGTGTAATATGAGAACTAACTTCTGATTTTACACAGACAGGTAGTAACAGGACAAGGGGGAAAGAGGGTAGATTTTTTTTAACTGAGAGAGGGTAGATTAAGATGAGATGTTGGGAAAAGATTCTTCCCTATGACGGTGGGCAGGCCCTGGCATAGGTGCCCAGAGCAGCTGTGGCTGCCCCTGGATCCCTGGCAGTGCCCAAGACCTGGGAGAGTGGAAGGTGTCTCTGCCCATGGCAGGGGGTGGGACTGGATGAGCTTTAAGGTCCTTTCCAACCCAAACCATCCTGAGATTCCATGTTTCAAACCAGGTAAGGAGATGGGGACTGGAAGAGCTGAGCTGAGGGAAGGGTGCAGCAGACATGACAAATCCAGCAGTGGCACAGAGGAGATGGACACAGAGCACAAGAATCAGAGGGTGTTAAACAAAACTAACTGGTAATGGCATGAGAACAACTTTTCCCAGAGTCCATTTTTTTAGCCAGGTAGGCAAAGGTGAGGGCCAGGTCAGAGGAGTGGAGCTTCTCTTTTGCTCCCATTATGGGGCCAAAATAATTCCTGGAGGTTCCCAGGAGCCAAGGCTCCCTGTGGACCCAAACAAGAAAGGATCTGGGTTTTGACCTCATTTGCTCTAACTTAAGGGGTTCTCTGGTATGTGATGAAAGTAAAACCACTTAAAGATTTTGTCTATCCAGGTCCCTCATTACAGGACAAACCTCTCTAGTGTTTGGCCTGTTTTGGAAAGTTCACTCTGGCTCTGTGTCCCACACACATCCCAGCACCTCTGCTGAGAGCTCCTTTGGTGACAGCAGGGAAGAAGGGAACTGCAGCCCACTGCAGAGATGTGGCAGCAAGGACACATCTGCAGCATGGGGGATTTCCTGGCTATGTAAGATTTTACTTGAGAACCCTTCTGGAGAGTGGGACTGAAAGAGGTGCTGTGATTCCTGGCTTGAGACTTCTTGCTGAATTAAACTGACAGAGGAAATGAGGGACACACTGAGAGCTGCTGTCAGACACTTCATTGGACTGTCAGCACAGCAGCATGGGAGTTTCAGATGCTGACTGCTGGATGAAATATCTCTTATGCTCAAGAAAGATGATGATTTTTGTAAAGCAACCTTTACTTCATACAAACCATCAGCTGAAAAGTATTCAGGATTATTTCTGTGTGCAGGTACTAAGATACATTTGGTCCTGAATAGATCAGACTGGAAGGTAACCACCTATTCCCATGAAGTATCCTGATCTAATATCCACCTCTCTTCTGCCATCAAAGCACAGTGCCAGCACCCCAGCACATGGAGCCTTTGTTATCAAAGCTGGGAAAGGATGGTGCCAGTTACAGAGAGTCATGGATTTCATGATGAGTGATGTACATGGGGTTCTGCTCACTGAACAGCCTGCAGCCCTAGTTTGAAGCCTGCAGCAGCAATCGATGGGAATAAGATCAGGGAATTCCTCAACAAAGGTGTCTTTTATTAGCAGACACCAAACCTTTAAAGCATTCCAGATTGAGGCTCTGATGTCAGTGCTTGTGGTGGTGCAGGATGGTGAAATGGTTCTGCCCAGGGTACAAGGGGTGTGGAGGAGGAACAGCACAGCTGGGAGGCTTCTGCCCTCAGCCATGGTCAGCCATGGTCAGCTATGGTCAGCCATGGTCAGTAATGGTCAGTCGTGGTCAGCCATGCTCAGCCATGCTCAGCCATGTCCTGCTGTGTCCCTGAGTCCTGACCAGGCTGCACATGAGGGTTTCACCTGTGCCCAGCCCCTCTGCCCTTGCCTTTCTCCCCAGGGGCTCATTCTAACCCTGTAGCTGGGAGTTCTGTGTCTGTAGCAGCAGGCAGATCCTCCATCGACCTGCAAACGCAGACATTTGCAGAGGAAGGCCACAGACCATCTGCACCCTGGTGGGGAATGCCTTCTCTCCCGCTTGGCTGCCTTTTGGGAACATTTGCTTGTCAGCTCGGTGGGTGAGTCTGGAGCAGGGACATGTCCCTGCTTGGGACACAGGAGGGACACTGGGTGACTTTCCACTGGTGATGTGTTGACAAGGGCTTGCATGGAAGCAGGGGAGAGATTGATGGGGCCAGTTCTGCCAAACACTTGTGATCCCACAAAAATGCAGCATCATGTCCCACAGAGCCTGGCAGGATCACACATGTGTTCCCTTCCAATTGTGTGTGGTGGGACATTATTCCCTCCCTTGTGACCTAATGGTCAATGACTTTTATTTCTCAAGCCTGCCTGGTTAATTAAGGAGTTGCTTCTTGCCCACAGTATGGGATGAGCCGGAATGAAAGCAGCATGCTTTGGAGGCTGAAATGAAACCCCAAATGTCAGCTCACCCGCTGAGTGAGCTATTAAAGCTGACTGAAGTGGTTGCATTATGGTGGCCAGGGGTTGCCTTAGAGAATGAGCACTATTGTGGGTGAAAACTACTTTTTTGATTTTTCTCAAGTTGCTTTTTGCTTTTCTCCTAAATAAGGCTTTATGCTTTGTCTAAACAGATGAATTTGATGCTTAATAAAACTCTGAACTGTTCTTTGTCCAAGCACTTTCCATGCTGGATGGTCTCAGTAAACACTTTAAATTTTGAAAGGGAAATAATTGCTAACTTTCACTAAGGCTCTACATGCTGAGGTTACTTAACACCCTGCTATCAGTACAAATTACCAAACTAGAGGTGGCATTTCATGCGGGTAGAGGACCTCTAAAGCATTTGGCAATCACACCCCAACTTGCTAATCAACACCAAAGAAGTAATAACCATCCAATTTGTGAAGTTCCATTTAAAGGATAGATAATCTGTTGATAGAAAGGATGCCCCTCCAGAGCAGCTGCCAGAGGGATCAGTTCCCTTCTGCCAGAGGTTGTGGCTGGTTTGGTGTCTCACTGCCCAGGAGGGAGCATTTCCATCCCGGAGCAGTGCTGCTCTCTCTCCCCTGGGATCGTTTCCATCCCCGAGCAGCGCTGCTCCCTCCCCAGGAGCGTTTCCATCCCAGAGCAGCGCTGTTCTCTCTGCCCAGGAGCATTTCCATCCCAGAGCAGCGCTGCTCTCTCTGCCCTGGGATCATTTCCATCCCAGAGCAGTGCTGCTCTCCCCAGCACTCCCAGTTCTGGCCAGGAGATGCTTACAACAAGAACTGGACAGCAACCACCGCAGAACATCTGACGTGCAGATGTACCACACTCATGCAAAATAAGCAGGCACTGGCTTGGACAAGGTGTTGACGTTAGACCTTTGGTTTAAAATAGTATTTGGTAATAAAAGGGGGTGAGGGGAGGAGATGTTTTCCAAGGAATTAAAATATTACTTTTTTGACCTGACTGCAGATTGTTGCAATTTAATTATTTTTTTCATGTTGCTAGAAATTCCTGTAGTTTTAACACAGGGGTTGGAGGGAGGAAAAAAAATAAGAAGGTTTTTGTTGCTTGAGTCTTCAAGGAAAATAATCTGGTTTTTGTTTCCAGTTACTGATTTTTTTTAATACAAAACATTTCCTGAATTCTATCAGGAAGCTTTCTAGCTCTTCACTGAAGAGTGGGGAAAATATGACAAAAAAGCAAAAGAGGCCAATTTAGCATTTCATATCAAATGAGAGGGAACAAACCCTCTGCCCCTCACCCCAGGGGGAGTGAGCAGCAGGGATTCCCGCAGGAGGAGGAGGAGCCCCTGGGCAGCACCTTGTCCCAGCCAAGGGAATAAGAAGTGGAGGAGGCTTACAGCACCACGAGGCTGCTGAGGTTCTGGAAGGCGAAATCGGGGATGTGCCAGATCTGGTTGAGGGCCAGGGTCATGGCCTGCAGCGCTGGCAGGTGGTTCAGGGCGCGCACCGGGATCTCCGTCAGCGCGTTATCGTCCAGCCACAGGTGACGCAGCGAGAGCAGCCCCTCAAAGCTCCTGTCGGGTACCTCGGAGATGAGGTTTGCATCCAGGCGGCTGGGTGGGAGAGAAACAGGGTGGGGATCAGTGAAAGCCCTTCCCCAGGTGTTGTGCAAAGGGAGAGGGATGGATTGATGGCCGGGGAGATTGGATTGGGCTGTAAATAGTGATTAACATGAGAAGGTGTAGTGATTCTCCCACCTGTGCTGGGAGATGTCTGCCTGTGGAAAGGCAGGGCACCAGAAATATTTCTCTGTTTGCTCTGGGGTGCCCTGACCCGCAGGGGAGCACTGACTTTGACCCTCATTCATGGAAAAAGAATGCACAAAAGCGTGAAATAGGTTATAGAGAGTAGTGTAGGTGTATCACTTGGTGAGAAATTGAGGGTTTGGGATTTTTAGTGTGTTGTGGATGGAAGCAAGATGGAGGGCACAGGGTGTTATCCTGGGTTTCTTCTTCATGCTTCTTTTTCCTCCTTCTCCATGGGTTTGGGTGGCATTTTGTAATTGGGCAGAAAAATCTGCATTGGGGGATCTGTGGGATCAGTTATTGGGTTAAAATGGAAAACAATGCACGTGCCAGTTCTTAATTGGATAGTTTAGTTTTAAAAGACCTTGTAACAAGAGATTGTTGGCCATTTTGTGCCTTCTAATGAAAAGCTGCAGAACTCACAGTAGTGACACTGTTTTACTGATAAGAAATAATGAACACCTGAGTCAGAACATGAACTATCATCTCAAGTGCCTTCAATCCAGACCCAGAGAAACTGATATCTACCCACTGCCAAGTGATGCCTCAGATTTGAGCTTTTCTATTTTTCAGATTCTGTGCTGCTTTAATGTGTGGGTCTGGGCTTCACATAAAGGGATGGTGAGCTCTCTTCACAGAATAGGGAGACAAAACAATTCCTTCTCTAGCTGGGGGCCAAGGACAAATGATCCTGATCTCAGGTCAAAGAGAAGAAAGAACATGTTTTGAAGAGAGAGAAACGAGAAGGATGGGACTGCATGGGTTAAAGCTGTAATTGGACAATTAACTCCAATATGCAAATAGACCAAAACTAATAAAAGTGAGAGACCCTGTGACCTGTCATCCATTTTGTGGCCATTTTGGATTCACTTGGGGTGTAGCTCTGGCTGGGCTCTTGTGCTGCCCAAGGTGGATCTTTATTTTTTATCTCCATCTGGTCTCTGTTCCAGGTCAGCCTTCACAAGGCACCACAAGGGCCATCCCTCCTTGATGCTTGTTTGGTGCTGCCAGCTGATGGCAGCTTCTGAAGCCCCAAGGTTGGGCTGAGTCCCTCCAGGTGGCCCCTGGGCTCGCAGCCACCCCTGAACTCGGGGCATCAAAGCTGCATCTCCTGGGCTGGGCTTGCCCTGGGTCTGCCTGAGCAGTGCCAGCCCAGGCTCACCCACGGCTGTGCAGGACACCAGACCTGGAGCCACAGCCCCGTTCCAGAAGGAAAGGACCTGTCTGCAAATGGGAAATGTTTGCTCTAAATTGCTCCAAAAGTGATGAGAAACTCAGAAAGTGCCCTCCCTGGGTTGCAGCTTAACTCAGTCTCTCATCAGTTTTTTGCTGCTGGAAATGCTGTGGCCCAGGCTGGCCTAGTGGGCCACAGGTGCAAGCTGCTGGTGGTCTTTTGGGTGTTTAGTCTAGAGTAGGTTTAAACAGGTCTAAAGAAAAAGGAAAAAAATAGTCTAGGGAACTTTTTTGCCTTAGCTAGTTAAAACTTAACTAAAATAAAGGAGAGTTTTGTCTTGTTGTCTGTCCATCTACAGACAACACAGTCTAGGAGCAGGAACACGGAGGAGTGAGTATAGTGTCTGAAAACAAACTGTGAACTTTTTTTTGTTTTTTTAGTTTTGGAACAAGTCTTAAAGGTGCAAAAGTAAATGTAAATGTATTTGTTTCACAGCCCTGCTCGGGGTCCTGTGTGGGACCCCAGCCACCAGGGGTACCTGTGCAGGAGCCAGACCCTGTATCACAGGGCAGGAGCTGAGCCTGTGTTTTGCTATCACACCTTTGGGCCTGTCCTCCCCTCCATTTGCCAATTGCTTCTTTTTAATCATCATGGAAAGCTTAAGGCTGTTGAATTTGAGGTTTAATTTTCCGAGAAATTTTAATTTTGAACACTTGTTTTTGTTTCAAAATAGAATGACAAGCCAAGAAATATTAAGGTTATTATGAAAAAAACTTTAAAACGTAGCTTTGGGAATCATCTCTCTAAAGACCTTTTATTGCAATGATGGTGAGCAGGATACAGTGTGTTATCTGTAGATTTTGAAACCAAATTATAAGAGGAAAATACTTCAGATTTGGATGAACTATCAGGAACCAATTATACAAAATTTTAATTTCTGTCCACAGCCAACAGAGCTTATTTTATTTTTCCAAGCTATCTAAGGCAGAGATCTCTGAATTCAAATTGCAAAGAGGAAGCACTTTGTCTCTTATCAAAGCATGAGAGAAGGAAGCTAACAGAGCTGTCATGGCCCAGCCCTCAAATCAATGATCCTCCAGAAAGGAATGTGGTAAAGAAATTAGTATTCTTGACTATATAAAGTAATATTTTTGATGAAAGCGGAACACCAGAGCAAACCCCCAGACACTGTTACCCCCCAGGTACGACCCTTCTTCAAAGAGTACCAACATTTCTTAGTTTACAGGACACTGAAATAACTGCAGGAGACCAAAGGCCCCATCATGAGTGGGAGAGGGGAGAGGCTGGGTGCAAGCCTTGATTTCTGCAAGGGGGTGTGGGTGGTATTTCCTGGATGAAATTCTCAGATAATCCTGGGAAACAAACCTTCCCTACACCACAGAAAGAAGCATTTCCTGCCCTGGCTGGCCTGAGCTGGCTGGACAAATCTGGAGATTTGTACCTGGTTAAGAAGTACAGTCAAACCTTCCTGAGATCTCCTTCAGAAAAATGTCCCTGAAATGCAGAGTACAAGCTCTGGTACAGCATCACCTTAGACTGGAATGATAACCCAGGGTGGGTTATACCCCTATTCCATTACTCCCATTTTTCCACATTAATATATTAACCTCAGGGTGCTCAGAGCAGCTGCAAGTGTCCAAGGCCAGGTTGGACAGGGCTTGGAGCCACCTGGGATAGTGGAAGGAGTCTCTGCCATGGCAGGGGTGGACAGGATGGGCTTTGGCATCCCTTCCAACCCAAACCATTCTGGGATTCTGTGATTGATTCTGTGATTCTCTTCAGTTGAGAGGACCACAAAAGCACATCACACCCAAAGCTCCATTCCCACAGGTTTTGTGTCCTTGCTCAGAGGGCCAACACAAGACAATGGATTTTGATTTTTGCTGTTCAGAGAGTGGGCATTGCAAGTTCTGCTCCAATTTACTTACTGCCCCCCCCCCCAACTACAAACAAATCTGAGAATAACATCATTCATCTTCTTGAGACAACAATTCCAGAGAATAAAGATCAGAAAGCAAACCCTGTAGCAGCTCAGAGAAAGGCTAAGGATTCTATTTGAAAATTTCATCAAAATGTTTTGGGACAAACAACAACTTTTTAAGCAAAATTTAAAATTCTGCATGAAATGTTAATTTTTGCTTATTTTTTTCCATTCCTTCCTCGGTATAAGAATTCTGTTAGGTTTTGGCATGATAAACTGTTAAAATAATAACAAAAAAAAGCAGCACTGCTTATTTTTCCCAGAGATATTCTTTCATCCAAATCCCTATAAGTTTAATGAAAATTGTTTTAAAGTGAATGCTCAGTTTCAAGTTTAATTAATTAAAGAACAGACGATGAAAATACCCATGAGAATAGTTATATTTTCTCAAACCCAAACTAAACTTTCAGAAATGGAGATGCTAAACCAGAGCCAGGGGCTGGTACACCAGGCTGAGCTGGGACAGGGACATGAGCAGTGATAGCAACAGGGATGGGGACAGGGATAGGACAGGGACAGGGACAGGGATAGCAACAGGGACAGGGACAGGGATGGGACAGGGACAGGAACAGGGATAGCAACAGGGACAGGGATAGGACAGGGACAGGGACAGGAACAGTGATAGCAACAGGGATGGGGACAGGGATAGGACAGGGACAGGACAGGAGCAGGGACAGGGACAAGGGAGCAAGGTGGAGCCCATGGCTGTCCAGCTTTCCATCCCACTTTGTTCATGAGCTCCTGAGTCTGACCCACAAAGGAGTTTGGTTTGTGATGGTGCCTCAGGACTTGGGGAAACCATGAATGCTGCTGGATTTGCTCTGTGGCTGTTTAGAAACACCCAGGAAAGGCCCCTTTTCCTCTAGGGATGTCCGTGGGTATGAGGAGTACAGCACCTCCTCCTGCAGGTCCTTGGTGGAGGTTTTTGAGTGCTTGGGTCCATCCAAGGAGTTTGTTGACATTCCTGGATGGCCTCTGGCTGTGGCCATGCTGCAGCCTCGTGTGCCCACAGCTCTGTGGCTCCACAGCTCCTGCCAGTGAGAAGTCACCTCTGCAGGGCTCAGATAACCCCAAGCTCTGCTGCTCCTCAGCTCTGCAGGGCTGCCTGGGGACCTCCTGGTGAGGTGTGATGTGTGGCTGCTGTCTGTAGGAGTGCCAGGGGGTAGGATGGTGGGGACAGACGGACATGGGAGATCTCTGCAGCCAGGGCTGGGAACTTGTGGGTTATTGCAAAGGGCCTGGGTGCAGGGCCCTGCTGGGAGCTGCC
>JAWWEY010000108.1:1211600-1227637 GCA_035582745.1 Loriotus luctuosus
GGGAGGGTTTACATTCTCCATTTCAGGGGAGGCTCCTGCCTTCCTTAGCAGACTCCTGTCTTTACAAACCAAGACAGCCACAGAACACCCAAACACCCCCACAGCCTCTGGCACTGCTGGCACCCAGGAGCCCATCAGGCAGAGCTGCTGCTGCTGCTGCTGCCCATAAATGATTCATGAGCACGTTAAAGACCTCTCTCAAGGCTGGAGCCACGTTAAAAGGTGCTCCCAGTTATTAAGAGCTCCAGAGAGGAAACTCAATTTGTGCAGCAGCTCTGAGCATCGAGCTCCTGTGGGCTCACACCCGAGCAGAGACCCAGCACCTTTCAAAAAGCTTTTTACCATTTTGCAGTCTCAAGTTTCAGGGCTGGAGAAAAGGAGCCAAAGCACAAACAGTTCTTGAAATAAAACCATATTATTGGAGAAAAAAGAGAAAAACACTCCATTTTTCCTTATGTGTCCCAACCCTGTCACAAAAGGAGCTGGATGGCAAAACTGTGAGATGCAGGGTTTTGCTCTGAGTCTTGACAGAGGCCCTCTGTGCTTCAGAGGGGATGGTTAGCTGCCCTGTCCCTTATCACTGAGCCACAGAGCCAGCACAGACACCCACAGGGGCTGAAATCCACCCCTCCCTGCTGGCTGGGCTGGGAAGATGGGCATGGATGAGTGCTGAGACCATGTGTGATCCCCAGGGCGTGCAGGCAGCCAGCACCACCTCAGCCACACCGCCATCAGAACATCCTCTCCCATTCTCCTCTGGCAGGGAGGACATTGGGCAATGGCAGCAGGTTTGCTGGGCTGGGAGCAGTGGGGAGACAGAGCATGGTGGGCCTGCTAATCAGGAGAGCCCTGCATGGGGACACAGGGACATGGGGACACGGCAGCCTGGGCTGGGCTTCCCTGCTGCAAGGCCTGGAGGGCCAGGAATGTGGCCCTGGGCTCCCTGGCAGTCCTGGGTGATGCCATCCCCGTGCATGGAGAGGAAGGATTTGCCTGCAATGCCTGGGAGTGGGTGGCAAAGCCATGTGGAGGATTTTTCACAGCCCATTTCCCATTCTTGTTGATGTTTACCAGAACAAAGCCCCCCACCCAGCCCAGCAGACAATCCCTCCCAGCCTGCTGGGGTGGGCAGCGAGTCCCCCTGGGCTGGGGTCCCTCTGTGCCACCCACCCCCCGTGTCCCCACACACCCTCCCAGCACAACAGCCCCAACCAGGCAGTGCTGCACAAACCATTCCCTGCTCCCAAAGGTGCTGGGAGCTGCTGCAGTGGCTCTGGCTGCACAAAGGGACCCTCAGCCCACTGGCCCCTTCCTCAGGCTGGAGCTCAAGCCAAGTGAGGAACACAGAGGTGGAGATTTTGGGTCACCCCAGAGGCTTTGGGGACAGCCAGGAGTGAGGGAAGCACAGCAGCTCCACTGGTGAACGTGCAGAGGGGTCAGCTGCTCCACAGGCAGGGTCACAGAAACACAGGGAAAGCTCTTTTTCATTTTTCCCCAGCCTACCAGGAGTGATTTAACTCGGTTTTACCTAAGAACTGATTAATTACTCAAATCTACTCCAATTCCTTATTAGCTGGGCTTAAACACAGAGTGCATAGAGTGCAAATGTTTCAGCCCTGGCTGCACCTTCTGGAAGGGGCTGAGGGCTCCCAGGTTGGTATTTACCCAAGGGCAGGGGACAGCCTGCCTGCAGGCCACGTGCCTGCCATCCCCATGCTGCAGGTCATCGCTGAGCTCACTCCCACTTCCCTCCTGGAAGCAAAATTCCTTGTAAGAAAGGTCAGTGGGGCTGGAGGGGACACTCCTCCCTCTGGTTCTTCTGCTGAGCACTCATTCTTCCAGCAGCTCTCGGTGCCAGGGTTGCCTTGCAGGCTTCCCCAGTGCCCTGCTGCCTGTTCCAGGGCACACCAAGGCACCCAGAGCAGCACAGCCTGGCAGAAATGCCCCACATTTACAGAGGGATCCCCTGCCCTGGGCTCTGGCCATCCCCACGCTGTGTGGGAGGTGGTGCTCAGCCCTGGGCAGGAATTTGGCTCAGCCCAGGGGTGAGATGAGCCCTGGGCTGGAGCCCCCCTTGGCTGCAGCTCCCTATCTCTGGGAACAGACTCCTTATCTCCACACAGCCATTCCAAGGCTTCTACAAAGTGCTGCTCGCCCTGACAGGCCCTGTGCAAAGGGGGAGCCCTGGGTGGACACCAGCAGCTTCCTCCCTTCCCATTCCAGGGCCAGCAGCTCCCCGAGGAGAGGGGAGAAAAGGACCTTGTGGTGTCCCTTTGGGCTGTCCTGGTGAC
Organism: Loriotus luctuosus; assembly: GCA_035582745.1. Taxonomy (NCBI): domain Eukaryota; kingdom Metazoa; phylum Chordata; class Aves; order Passeriformes; family Thraupidae; genus Loriotus; species Loriotus luctuosus. Next base: position 1,213,892 of record JAWWEY010000108.1, read on the forward strand.
ACCTCTGCTGGCAGGGGGCTGTCCCCAAACACCCCATTCAGTCTCAGTGCTCCCTGGCCCCAGGACAACTGGGGGAAGCTGCTCCTCCCTCCTCCCAGCCAGAGCAGCCAAGCGTGGGTGGGCCACTCCTCAGCTTCCTTCCTTTCCCTCCTGATTGCAGCAGGGCTGCAGCACCCAGACCTGCACCCTGCAGGGAAAGCCTGACTGGGAACAGCTCATCCCACCCAGCTCAGTGCAATTCCTGCACAACTGTAGGAGCCTTGTAGGGTAGGACGGTCAGGATGGATGGAGACCAGAGATCTCTGCAGCCAGGTCTGGAACTTGGGGTTTATTGCAAAGGGCCTGGGGGGCAGGGCCCTGCTGGGAGAGAAGAGAGGGGGAGAGGGTGAGAGAGTAAAAAGGGGTAAGAGAGCGAAGTTCCCGTTGCAATGCAATAAATCTTCTTCTGTGTTGAATATTCTGATTCTCACTAACCTACCTAGTACAAGATACAGATCCTATGATATTTACATACAGCCTATAAGAATCACTACGTTACCATACTGTGTTACATTTTAAACCCTAAAAACTCCTCTTTGGGCCCTTCTGCCAGGCTAGTAGGGTCTGCTCTGACCCTTGGAGCTGTCTGCAAGCAGAGGGTGTTGTTCCATCAAAAGGGGATTACCTTCAGCTGGCCATAGCATTGTTTTCCAGTTGTTCAGTAACTGAGGGATCTCAAAGCTTGCTTTCATTTCAATCTCACTTATAGTTTCCCTATTCTCCAAATCTTTTGCCAGGCAATCATATTTATAAGGCTTTCCCGTCTCATCTTCCCCAACATCTGGGGTGTTGGGAAGCTCCAGCCATGTGATTTCTGTCAGTCTGCTCCAGAGTGTGGAGATCAGAGCTCAGATTCCTCAGTGGAGCAAAAGGGAGACTTTCTGCTGCTACAATGAGCTGGACCTGAGAATTGTCAGAATCAGCAGCCTGCTTGGACCACAGCACAGCAAGATGCACCTATCTGGAGCCAGGTAAGTTAAAATGAGGAACGAGGCAGTGCCCAGGTGAAAGCATTTCACGTGCAGCATGTTGGGCAGGACTCCTCATTGCCTTTGCAGCCCTGCTGAGGGGACATGGGCTCAGTGACAGCCCCATTCCTGGCACCAGGGGATGGTTAATTGCTCCTCAGGGAGCTGCTGGCTCTTTCTGCAATAGATATGCATTCTTTCTAATAAAAGCTGTGCATCTGGGGATTGCTAATTGCTATGGCTTTCAGACAGCTCTCTACTCTCTTCTGGAAGCAGAAAAGCTGAAGTTCTTGGCACAGAGTTGTTAGTAATTATATCAATTATACTAAACAAAAACCAACCCAACAGTTCTCTCCTTTCTTCAGTGTGTGACTCTGGCTCCTTAAGTGTTTTGTGTTATGATTTATACCTGAGGTAATTGGGCTGATTAGTGGGTAAATGAGACAGCACAGGCCAGGGCTGGCTCCTCACCTTCCACGGAGATGTTTTAATCTTTGTTTCACCAAATCACTCAGTTGGTTTTCCTGGTAAGCTTTAACCTTTTGCTTGCTTGCAGAGGAAGGCACCTCTGGTAGAGCTGCTGGATGGCTCAGGAGAGGAGCTCATCCCATTCCTGCTCTGAGCAGTGCTGTGGGTCTGGAGAGAGGATCACACACAGGGACTCCAGATGTCAGCATGGCCAGGACATCCAAATGACTTCACGGGCTCCAGCAAGGCTCTGCAGAGCACTGGTCTGTCTGCTGCATGCAGAAGGAGGTGATCTTAACTGGGACATTCAAGAACAACAGCTTATGAAAACCAGCAGCCGCTGAAAGTCTGAGTTTCTGGCTTTAGAGCTGCATCTGCTGCTGAGAGTTGCAGGGTGTTTATCTGAGTCCAACATGACACTGACTCAAGTCCTCCAAGTGCCTGCAGTCACCTCAGACCTGGGGACTCAGGGGTAGTGCGAGAGGGAGCTGCCTACAAGGACATCCACAGTCCACTGCTCTGAGGCAGCTTTTTCCCTGGGCAGATGTTCACATCTGTGCAGAGCCATGGTGAGAAGACCAGGTCAGCTCCAAATGTGAGTGTGCCTCAGCTTGCCAGCTGCTTCCTTTGCTGCTGCTACTGGGGAGTGACAGCTCTGGGGAGGCAGAGGGACCATGTGGGATGGGAAATGGAAGTGTTCCCTTGGGCAGGACATTTTCAGGTCAGCTTCATACCGAATTCTTGGCCTAAGGGCCCAACATGCCTTGGAAGAGCCCCTTCACTGCTTGAATGTTGTCTGTGTTTGATAAATGTTTGTGGAGAAATTGACTGCCTTCTTGTCTGGAGCAGTCCAGAGAGGATGGTGGCATCAGGAACACTTCTAGAAGGAACCAGGCAAATAGGGAAGTCCTTTTCTAAGGAGAAAAGGTCAAGAGTGGAAGATTCCTCCTTTCCAAAGAGCAGAAGACAAGCCACTGCCAGCTATGCAGCCACTGGGGAGGTCTGTGCAGTCCTCAGTGCAGTGAGTGACTGAGGTTTGGGTTAATCCTGAGCTGATCTGACATCTTGTGTTTTCTGTGTCACAGACCCAGCAGTTTCTAAGAACTGTCTTTTCCCAAGAAATGTTTCCAGAGTGTTTCAGAGGATGTACAAGTGTGTTTCTGAGCTGTTGGTAACATAACTGGCAGAATAACCAGAATAACCAGGGGATAACCAGAACCAGCCTCTCTGTTCCCTAACAGATGTGGTGCAAGTGCCTCAGCCTATGACTGGCAGAAGCAAATTTACCCATCTCTTACCATTTCCTTCTGGCTGTGCAGCATTTACAGGGGGAGCTGCAGCCTGGAAACCAACAGAAATGCTCAATACCATGCTGTCAGGACATGTCCCAGATTTTGCTGCCTGTTTTTTCCTTCCTCACACACATCAGAGCCAGTGAGAGCTGTCTGTCTGCATGTCTTAGGCCACTGATGTGCAGTAACTGCCCTGCAGCACAGCCTGGGGTGTTCCCCACAGCCCAGTCACCAGAGGCACTGGGCAGAAAATACTGTGAGCCCATCCTCACAGCATTTTTTGCAACTCTTGGGCTGTTATCTCCCTTATAAAGCTGGAGGAGACTTGCCACTGAAGGTCATACACAGCACTGAGTGGTGCAGGGCTGGGCTGTGCTCTCAGGGAGCTCCTGTGTGGCTCCCTGTGCACAGCAGACCACAGGACAAAAAGAAAGTTCATTCTGGAGGGAGAGCTGTGCCCATTGAAGGTGTGAGGGCTGAGCCAGCAGCACGGGGAGGAAGCAGTGGCTGCCACCCCTGCCACCCCACCCCAGGGACACCAGAGAGGAGCTCCTGTCTCCCTGGCCCCAGAGCACACGTGTGTCAGCTGAACAGAGCTGAGCTCACCAGAAATGTCTAATTGGTGCCTCCAGGCAATCGTGTCTCTCTTCCTGTCTGAGTTTATCTTGAAAGGCTCGATTGAGTTACCTCCTCTCCCATAATAGGATCTAAGTTCCTTGTAGTAACATAAGAAGGAGATGATGTCATTGCAGCTCCACTTCTCCGATAACTTACTAATGACTGGGGCCAAGAGCTCAGCTCCTTTCTCAGGCAGAGCTCCCAGCCTGAGTCAGGAGCTGCCTGGGGAGCCCCAGGAGCTGAGGGCATGGCCAGGAGGGCTCTGGGGTCACCCTGCCCGAGCCCACCCTGTCCCCACTGCCACGAGGGATGGCAGCTCTGGGGTCACCCTGTCCCAGCCCACTCTGTCCCCACTGTTATGAGTAGAACAGCTGCCCATTTTTTTAAAGGTTGCAGAGTTAGCAGGTTGGGCCAGTTGCTGCCAGGGTAGAGTTCTAACTGTTGTTGTTGCAATCACCTGTCATTGATGGTTAAGAATTCCCCCTTTTGTCGAGTGACACCCTGCTGCTTCCTGGGGGATGGCACCCAGACAGTGAAGGGGAAGGGACATCGAGTCAACATGCAAATGACATCGGATCCAGCATGCAATGGGAGGGAACCCCTCACCAAACCTAGCCAAAAACCCCCAAAACAATGAGCCAACACAAAATTGATGTATCAAAGTGATGACTAGATGTGAGGAACAGAATCGAGTATCCACCAAGACCTTTTTACCCCTCACCCTATCAAAGATGTCGGCTAGACAGAGGACCTCAAATGTTAAACCAGAGAATCAAGGGATTTCCTGATGTTCTCATGGGGATGAACATCAGCAAATGTTCTGCCCTAACTCTGCCCACAGACCAGCAGACAAAACTGTGCTTTTCCTCTGAGCCACTCCTGGGAGCAGTGGTGGTGTGAGTGTGGACCTGTTGGTTCTTCCAACCTGAGACTGATCACTTTTATTGAAGGCATCAAAAAGGAGAAAAGGCTCCTGCCCGTGCTTATTTCACCCTGTGCCACGAGGGAGGGCAGCTCTGGGGTCCCCCTGCCTGAGCCCACTCTGTCCCCACTGCCAGCTCCACTCGTGCTGCTCCTTGTGCCTGCTCAGCCCCTCTGGGGCCTGGCACACACAGACAGCAGCTCTGGGGCCCCGAGCCTGCCCAAGGAACCCAGGGAGCAGCAGGGTTCTTCTATCAGCTGATACCAGCTGGGAGAGGACAAAGGCAGCCAGGGACTGCAGTACTCACCTGGGAAGGGGAAACTGGGTTAAATTTCTGCCTGCCTCTTGTGTCTTTGCTGCCTAATGAATTGTAGATTCAGTGGGGAAATGGAGCTGTTGGAGTGGTCTCAGAGGAGCCCTTCTGTTCTGGAAACAGGCTGAGAGAGCTGGGGCTGCTCAGCCTGGAGAAGAGAAGGCTCTGGGGAAACCTCAGAGCTCCTTCTTGTGCCTAAAGGGGGCCTATGAGCAAGATGGGGACAGACTTTTTAGTAGGGGCTGTAGCAATAGGACAAGGGGTGATGGTTTTAAACTAAAAGAGGGGCGGTTCAGACTAGATATAAAGAAGAAATTTTTTAGAGTAAGATGGTGAAACACTAACACAGGCTGCTCAGAGAGGTGTCCCTCCCCTGGAAACATTCAGGGCTGGATGGGGCTCTGAGCAGCCTGGTGTAGTTGAAGGTGTCCCTGCTCACTGCAGGGGATTGCACTAGATGACCTTTAAAGGTCACTTCCAACCCAAAGCATTCTGTGATTCTGTGAATGACACATTATTGCCCTGTAGGCCAGCCCCTCCACCTGGCATCCCTGCTGTGCCACAGAAAGGCTCTCGGCCCTCCAGCAAGCCTCACAAGTGGTGCCTGGCTCCATTTCCAGCTGGAAACTTGTGAAAACCATCCCAGGCAGTGAATGCAGGTTCAAGACACAAACATGTTTGCATTTGGCTGTGGAACAGGACCCATTGAGAAAGTTTGCAGGGCTCTGTTTGGATTGCAGTGAGTCTTCCCTCCTGACTCAATGGGACATGTTTCTGTGGGAAGCTCTCCACGAGGGATGCTCAGGAAATGAAATCAGAGCAATACCTAGACTCCACACAAAGTGTATTTGGTGTAGACAAGAGGGCTTTGTTATCCCCAGTTGCAAACACCTCCAAAACCCCTCAGGTCAGAACGGTGCAAGAAGGATTGCCAAAATCTCTGTGCAGCTACAGAAAGTGCTGAAAGCTGGGCAGCTGTGCCAGCTCCCCAACCAGCCTCTCCCTGGGCCCTGGCACTGCCCCCTTGGCCATGGTGCCAGGCCCAGGGACATGGAGGAGGCTCAGGAGGCAGCTGGAGGCTGAGCAGAGTGGCTCAGAGCTCACCCAGCAGCAGGGCCTGCGTGGGAGCCATGGTGTTTGCCAGGCACAGGGCAGCTGGGGAAGAGAAGGGAGAGCAGCCTTGGGACAGAAGGAACAGGAGATGCTGAGCTCTGGGCAGAGGGCTCTGAACAGATCTGGGCATGCTGGAGTGCTGGGTCCAGCCCTGGGGCCTCAGCAAAGAGACACACGGGTCTGTTTGTGTGGGTCCAGAGGAGCTGCTCCAGGGCTGGAGCCCCTCTGCTCTGCAGCCAGGCTGGGAGAGCTGGGGGTGCTCACCTGGAGAAGAGAAGGCTCCAGGGGACCTCAGAGCCCCTGCCAGAGCCTAAAGGGGCTCCAGGAGAGGGACTGGGGAGAAGGGATGCTGTGACAGGACACAGGGAATGGCTTCCCACTGCCAGAGGGCTGGGATGGATGGGATATTGGGAAGGAATTGTTCGTGGGGAGGGTGGCACAGGGTGCCCAGAGAAACTGTGGCTGCTCAATCCCTGGAAGTGTCCAAGGCCAGGCTGGACAGAACTTGGAGCAACCTGGGATAGTGGAAGGTGACCCTGCCCATAGCAGGGGGTGAAATGAGTTGAGCCTCAAGGTTTCCTTATACACAAACCATTCCAGGATTCCATGATTCTATGACAGATGCTGCCAGTTTAGGTGTGCCCATTCCTTGCTCATGTCCCTATCTCCAGTTTGCCTGAAGATCAGGAGTGGATGAAGCACAGCTCCTTACACACCAATGCCTGAACACCTGGGACCCATCTTCCTTTGGCACTGACATGTCTCTTGTGTGGAGCAACTGCTTTCTGTCATTTCCATTGAGCCATCACCAGGGACACACAGCATGGCCTGGGTGCTCAGGTGGGTGAGTGAGCTCAGGTTCATGACATTTATGGGTTATGCCATGACAAAAGTTAATGGAAACACATTGGAACTTACTTAATGACTTTATGAGGCAGGAGTGTGGATGAGAGCTGTGATTGTTATTTCTTCAGTGCTCACAATGTGCCCAGGACACACTCTGGGGGCAGCCAAGGCACTCCCTGGAAGCTCTTCCAGCCTGAGATGGGAAGTGACAGTGTGTTTGAGGAGGGTGTGAAGGTGGAGCCAAGTTTCAGTGTGTGTCAGAGTCTCTTCTGAGGGACCTCTGCTTATTGAAAGGTGGGTTCTGCAGTCACTGCAGTGTGGGCAGAGAAAGGGGAAACAATCTGGGGAGATATGTGAGCACCAGGGGCCTGCTGCATTGCCACAGTCACCAGAGAGAAGTCTGGAGGTGACTGCAGTGCCTGGAGGGCACAGCCAGGCAGGAGTAGCCACTGCCAAGCTGCTGGACAAGCACAGCTCCAAACACCTCCCTGTGCTGGGACCTCTTCATTGGCAGCACAAGTGGGAATTCTGCAGGTGTTGGGGCGTGGCAAGGGAGTCCCTCACCATCCCCATCCCCATCATCACCACCCCCATCCCCATCCCCATCCCCATCCCCATCCCCATCCCCATCCCCGTCACCCCCTTGCAAGTGCTGCCAGCCACCAGCTCAGTGGATGGGGAAATTGGAAAGTGAAGTCTCAAGAGAGAAGCTGACATCATGGACATGCTGGGCCCACTCAAGGTCAATGGGACCTGAATAACCTACTCTGCACATTCCAGGAAAAGGAAAGGATTTCAAAAGAAAGGAAGCTGCTGCTTTTTACACATCATGAGCACAGATGAGGCAGCTGATGCAGCTGGGGCAGTTTCTCTATCTTGTATCTCCCCACACCATCCTTGGAGGAGACACCAATTCATGCAGACAGCTTTTTTCTGTATTATTTTCCAGTTCTTGACTGAAGTTTGCTAAACTTTTAGCTGTTAGCCTGGTAAACCACACAACACTCTTGTCTTCCTGGGAGAGGAATCCTGGGATCCTTCACAGCATTGACACTTACAAGCTTGAGATACATGGACATTGCCTTTACATAAACTTCACAGCAACTCACTGCTGAAAAACAGCAAGTAATGAATGGAAAACAAATGCAGCAAGGATTTGTTGTGACACTGCTAAAGTGAACTGCTCCTTGAGGATGATATATTCAACAGCTTGTGTGTGGTCATTAAATCTTCCTCTTAAAAATGCCATTGAGACCATTGTACTGGGATAACCACACTGCATTTCATGGTTTTTTACTGCTAAGCAGAAAAGACTCGAATCTGACCAGCTGAGTTCCTCCTACTGCCAGGAAAAACTCCATGTCTGTGATGTAGCACCAGCCATGCCTCCTTTCTGACTTGCTCTGAGAACAACAGTTGCAAATTCAAATCCCTCCAGCTCTGGAGTGCAGAGAAATTCCTCCCTGGTTAGAGGGTGAGCTGCTCCTTGCATTTGTATTTTTGGGCAAGATGATCTCCTCTGATAGATTTCCCTGAGGGCTACACAGATGTGGCTGGGCCACGTGCAGGGGGCTGTGGGGAGCAGAGATGCTCAGCCCTGCTTTGGGACCCCTGCTCTGATGGGGGGTGCCAGCTTGGGGGGCTGATTTTGCTGGATAAAACTGAGGGGTGGGGACAGGAACATTTTTCTTTTGCCTTCCAAGTGTAGGAAAACCACATCTCACCCAGCCTTATTCACACAGAACTCGAAACCAGTTATAGGGTCTTTCTATAGCCAGAAGAGAAAACCAGATTCCTCCAGAGAGTGATTCATGCCCCAGAGAGGGCTCTGAGATAACAGAGATGATTCACCCTCTGCAGATGCTGATCATTTTCCACTGCTCCTGGGGTGAGGTAATATCTAGCCAGCCACGGTCAGGGGAGACAAATCCACCTGGTTTGCCTGAGGGAGACGTGGGCACAGCAGAAACTTATCCAAAGTGAAGGAAGGCTGTGTAGTGAGGCCATGCTGGTGACTCAGAAGAATTTGATCTCCTTCCTGGCAGTATTTTAGGATCCTCCACCATGAGGGAAAGATCCAGCACCCCAGTCACAGCAGAGGCACAAAGACACAGGCCCCTGGTCCCAGGCACTCAACATCCCAGCTACAAAGCTGGCCCAGGGTTCTTTGTGGCTGTGCCAAACACCAGGCTGATCCCCCTGCTGTCACCTGTGGGCTGCAGGGACCTGCTTCCTGGGTCCTAGCAAGAGCACAGTGACCAAGATACAGGTTTTGTCCCAATAAAAGGGAGTGATGCATGTTCTGCCAAGTGGATTTACCAACTTTGGCTTTTGAATATTCATTGCTGCTCATCATTACAGTAAAAATGGTTTTCAGGGGTACTGGGGAGCACACTCTGAACAGCATGGGGAGATGAGCTGAACAGCAAAGAAAGCTGCTGGAACAGGAAATAAGGTCCAGCCATGCACTTTGTTTCCCAGTCAGGGATACTCCTGAACCCAGACCTGGGATTTGGGTCAGGCCCAAACAAACAGAAGAACGAGTCCAAAATTGGAATGTTGAACTGCATTTGTATTCTAATGCACCTTTTCCTCCTCAAACCTGGCCTGATCTTGCTAAGCCATTGTTGCCAGTCCTGGTGTCAAACACAGATCTCCAGTGGCAGCTCAGGAAAAACCAGGGCTGGAGGGAAAAACCAGGGCATGGCACGTTGGAGGACAGCCCGAGGTACACAGAACCAGAAAATGTTATCTGTTCAAAGTCTGTGCCAAAAAGCAGTAATTCCTCTGAATTTGCTTTATCATTGATGGACCAAGTTATGAGAAGTGGCCTCAGGAGAGGACATCAGTCCCTTCCAGGGACATCAGCCCACCTGAAACAAAATGGCATCATCTCTTCCCTGTCTGTGCACTGGCTCAACTGCACAAGCCTCAGGGGCCACTGTGCCATTTCCAGGTGACTCCCAGGCTGTGCAAGCTGTACCTGGGAGGTGGGACCATGGCAGTGCAGCCAGAGAGGCTCCTGCTTCCCTACAGCTATGAGGAACACTAGCAGCAACCAAACTTCAGCAAAGACTCACCCCACCATGGCTACATCAGTGCCTGAAAATTCACTTCAGTGCATCCAGATGTGTGGCACATCTGCCTGCAGCGGTCACTTGAATGTGGTGAATGTCTGCTCTTGGACCCTCACAGACTATCTCCTTTGTAGGAATATTATTAAAGCCTGAAGTGCCAAAATGGAGATCAGGCTTGTGAAAACAGGAGTGGGGACAGAACTCCCTGAGTTGGTTGTGCTGCTGTCCAGAGCTGGAAGAGCAGTCACAGGGAAAAGGGGAGTTCAGAGCTGGGATGGGAAGGTTTTGAGCAGCCTGTGCCCTCACAAGTGGGAGGACAGCATGGTGCTGACACTGTGGTGCCCACCCTGGGCTCCTTTTCCTGCTGCAGGAATGCTTTCTGCTGCAGAGGTGTCCATAAGAGGGAAATCCAAGGTCCTGTGTGCTCAGCAGCAGCAATCACCAGGGAAACATTTGCAGTCACTTTGCTTCAGCCCATCTTCATGCACTCCATCAGAGCTACCTCACTGCTCTTCCCTGGCCTCCTTTTGTGCTCCAGAAAGACTCTGAAGCCAGTAAATCAGAGCTGAGGTGGGCTTGCCACAAGACAGCTCCTGTGCCAGCAGGGTGTTGGTCACTGCTGTGCTGCACTGACTTTATAGGTGTCAGTTTGTCCATGGCTTTTATCCCCTAAACAACCCATGGAAACAACACCTTCCCCAAACCTCACAGCATCACCTGTGATTTATAGAGAAGAATATTGCTGTGAACAGCAAACTGTCAAATCTCAAACAGATCAAAGAAGTGAAATGAGGAATGAACAGACTGAGCTCTTCAGGCCATGTTGATTCCAAAGGAATTTTTTTCTTCCTTCTGTCATAAGAATTTATATGCTTGTGAGAATCTGATCTGGTGGGAAGAACCTTCCTCCTTTGTCTACATCAAAGTCCACATGTTCTCAAATTGCTATAAGTCATTTTTTGCATTTTAATCTCTGGCCATATGTATGAAAATAATTACCTGCCTTAAGGGACAGGGGAGGAAGCAGCCCTTATTGCATTTCCACAGGAGTCCAAATGGTGGCAAACTAATGGGATGGAGGAAGTGGATTGTTTTAGTTGGAGGTACAATTAACCTGAGTACAGGGAGTTACATGTCAGGCTGATTTAGCACTTATTGATTATGGGTCAAGTACAGCTGGAGTGAAATCAGAATATAATGGGAAATTACAGCTTTAGCAAATGGGAAGATGCTTTCAGTATTTTTAAGAACAACATTTATGGCACAGTTTCTCCTCCAGACTGCACCCCCTCAGCTTGTGAAGGCCAGAGGAGCAGAGGACAGCCCTGCTGTCACACAAGGGTCCCAAACAGGAACGTGCCCCTGGTGGGGATGGTGCTGATGGGACCAGAGTGCTCCTCAGGGAGCCCCTGGCTGATTTCAGCTGGGAACAGCAGGTTTGTGGCACAGTGGCAAGAGAATTCTGCAAATATTCCAGAGGGAGGCAAGAGTGTGATGGAGAAAGGGGAAATAAAATGAGGGCAAGGCCAGGATCACAGGGAATGGGGCTGCTGCATGCTGGTGCTGGCAGGGGCTGCCTCTGCCCTGGCTGCATTTGCCACAAGGCAGAAGAGCATGGTTGGCTGTAGGGCACTGGCACATGCTGGCAGGAGGGAAGCAGTTCCTTTTCTGCACACAGGAACAGAAGAAGATGGAGACACAGTCACAGGTTGTTTTCCTGGATGCCATGAAGCCCAACAGCAGGAGAGTCAATCCTTGTGGGATACAGAGCTAGGGAATGAACCACAAGGCTGCACCCAGGGGTTTGCCAGCAGAATGGAGCATCTTGCCAGGGAGAGAAAACCCAAAGTGAAGTGTGGAAAGGGGGTAAGGGGAGCTCAGTCTCATGGTGCAGGATCTTGAGGCTTTAACTCTTCTGCCTGGCAGTAAATCCTCCCCACCCCTGCCAGGCTGATATAGACAACACTCACCCTGAAGAGCCAGACACATGCTAAACACCTTCCCAAAATGCTGATCTGCAAGAAACTCTCAAAAAAGCTTTCCATAGGCATTTGAAAAAGAAAAAACCAGGAGTTTATCTTGATCTCTTAATCCACCAGGTTTCTTTTGTCTCTGCTTTCTCTACCTCGACAAGCTTGGTAATTATAATTTATAGCACCTGCTCACTTTGAAATACCTTGGACTCTTTCTGCCTGGCAGAGGAACAGACACAGTGCCCATCTGCTTTAGGTAAGTGCTCACAAACCACAAAGTCGTTAATTAGACTGACACACGACTCTTCCAGCATGCACATGGTATGTTGTTACTGCACCTACAAACCACTGGCAGCCAGACACTCTGCCAGGGGAGCACAACTGCATCTGAGCATTATGTAAGGCCTTGGCAGCCCTTGCAGGGCTCAGAGCATTGCCATCAGGTGTGCGTGTTCCTTCTAATCCTCCCCACTGGCCTTCCCAACACGCTCCCCAGATAAATCAAACCTGCTGGGGAAGCAGCTCCCTCGTGCTTGGTAGGAGGCTCAGTCTCCAGAGCTTGGACTTTTCTTTTGAAATCCAAATTCCTCTTTGTGTTCATCCAGAGAAAGCTGCCAAGGTGTCCTTCCTGACAGCTCCAGACAGTGATGTCTCCCCATCCTGGAGCTGACAGGTCTGGTTCTGCCCTGGGCATGGCTGCAGCTTTGCAGGACCTGGTGAGGGGTTTTTGTAAGCACAGGGGTGTGTGATGTGGATGGGGCTGTCTGGGTGGGTGTGACACTTGCCCCTCAAGCTGGCTGACACCTCTGGCTGGGGAAAGCCAAACCCTTTCAGGAGGGATGGTGCAGACCACAGGAGGTCCCTGATGACCAGTGGCTGGTGATACCCAGTGGTCCAACCTGGAGCAGCCAAGCTTTGGGTCAGCACATGCCATGGTGACATCCTAGACCTACCAGTGCCCTTCTGGCACAGAGTTATGTGGGATGGATGGAAGCCTGCTCCTGGCTGGCTCAGATCCACAGCACCTCAGGGAGGGTTTGCAGGAGGGAGCCCTCTTACCATGTTTGAAATGTTATTTGCCAGAACTCAGAGCTGCATCTTCCTTGCTTAGGAACGATATGGGGGGATCACACAGGGCAATGGGAATGTCCAAGAGCAGGAATCCAAAGGGGCACACTCTGACTCTCCCATCTCACTGAAACTTGCCTGAACCATTTTTTTCTGGCTTGCTGTCTGACCAGTGAAGAACCTTCAGTAACTTGGGCTCCCAGGGAACCAGTGTGCCTCATCTAGAGTACTCAAAATTAGTGTTCTGCCAGTGCTGGTTCCACAGCATGTCTTTTGTGGGGAACACCACCCCTGCCATGAAAAATTCTGCACACCTGAAGTCCATGGGTTGGCAGCTTTGAGAAAGCTCCTTACCTGCAGACAGGTCCCCATCAGAAGGCAAGAAGAGAAGCAGAGCAGTGTAAGCATGGTCTTTGTGACACCTGTGTTTCTCCTTTTTTATCTGTGTTTTACAGATAAATGTGTTACATTTAGACAAAAAAATTTGTGTGGCTATTACGTGCTCATTTCCTTTCAGAGTGAGAAACCAAGACAGATTCATAACTAAATGTGTGTGACAGAATGTGTTTTAGAGCCAGATGTGAGCAGGCCCCAGGTGCAGAGAGCTCCTGCTCTTGGTACAGAGGGCAGCTGGAGCCCTGTGCTCGGGCTGCCACAAAGCCAGAGGTGAGAGGCACAGGGGGTGCATGTGCATTGCAGGAGAGCCCCAGGCTTTCCTGGGGTTGAGGACTCTGGAGCAGAGAATTCATGGCCTGACTGTGCCCCTGGCTCTGATCACTCTGCACAGGGTGCTGCTACTGCAACCTGCATCAGCACCTGGGCACCTGTCTGTGGGTAAGGAGCTTTCTCAAAGCTGCCAACCCATGGACTTCAGGTGTTTTTCATGGCAGGGGTGGTTTCCCCACAAAAGACATGCTGTGGAACCAGTGTGACCGTGTTCACAGGGGTCCCAGGGTGAGGGAAGAGATGAATATCTGACTCCATGTTTCAGAAGGCTGATTTATTATTTTATGATATATATTATATTAAAACTATACTAAAAGAATAGA
>JAWWEY010000108.1:1251168-1270273 GCA_035582745.1 Loriotus luctuosus
ACAGTGAGCTTCTACTCTAAACCAATCCAAAAGTGCCAACATCACAGCAGAAGATGGAGGCCAAGAAGAAGAAGGAGGAAGGCTGGACATGCCCAGATCCCTCTATCTTGCCCCCTGAACCTCCATTCTAAAAACCCCAAAAATCTATTTTTTCACCCTGTGATAAATTCACTATCATTCTGCTTAAACTTTCGTGGCTTGTAATTCTTCATATAAGGTTGGTAATTGTTTCTTCCAAGGGCTAAATCAAAGGCACAGGGGTCTGGGGCTCTGTGCCAAGGTCTGAGCCCCCTGGGCAGGGCCTGGAGCCCTCCATGGCAGCCAGAGGGATTTCCTGGGTTCTGACAGGAACCGGGGCTCTGCAGAGGTCACCGAAGGGACCAAGGTGCTCTGGGCAGCCAGGCTCACCTGTGGCAGAGCCCGTGTGTGGCTGCCTGAGCCCTCCCTCCCCTCGGGAACCCGCAGAAAATCTCTCCCATAATGAGGCCTCTGACAGCATAAACAGCACAGGGTCGTCTCTTTAATGTGTGTGAGCAGGTTGGAACCTGCCTCCTGCAGCACATGATCCGCCTGGCAGGCTGGGCTATTTGTCACTTAGGGGCTGTGATTTGGGGTAATTGCTGCTTTTGATTGCTGATTTCCACATGGGAGGGAGGGAGGGAGTGTTGTCCGGGAGGCTGCAGCGCTTGCCTGGAGGGGAGGTGTTCCTGCACGGCATCCTCGGCCTGCTCCTGCGTCGTCCTCTCCTCCCGGGCTGTCTGTCCTCACCTCCCCGCAGCTCCGGGCTGCTCACACCTCCCCCGGGCTCAAAGTGCCTCCCTGCTCACTTCCCTGGGTGTGTTTGAGTGTTTGCCAGGGCCCTGAATGGATCTGGGACCTCCAGGATTAGCAGGAGAGGAATGTGAAGCTTAAAGGGAGCCCCAGCTGGGGCTGCTGGCCTCAGAGGGAGCTGGGGAGCCCCAGATGCTGGTGGGACACTGCAGAGCCAGCTGGCGCCACCTCAGCACTGTGGGTAACGCAGAACATAAGGGGGAAATAACTCTGTGTTATTTTGAAGCAGATGTCCTGCTTTCACTGGGTGAAATTAGAGATTTCACAGGTGAATTTAGAGGCCCAAAGCATCCCCAGCCCCAGATAAGGCTCTGTGTCTCACTGCTGCTGCAGATGTTTCTGTCCTTGGCCATGTTGCACCAGACTGTGCCTTGTCCCTGGGCCACCTCTGGTCTCTGGTTCTTCTCTCCAGGCCTTTTCCTCCTCCCTGCCACTAAGGCAGCCCAGCTCCTCTCCCCAGGGCCAGGGGTCCATGCCAGGCCAGGAGCAGGCACAAAGGGAGGCACCAACCACAACAGTTCTCTCAACTCACCTCCCAAGGCCATTGACAGTGTCACTGGGGTCCAAGATGGGCTCTGCCCACTTCTGTGCAAGGATTGGGAGGCAGGACATGTCTGTGATTGTGCACACAGGCTGAGTTTTCCCTTTCCTAGAGGGCTGCGTGCCTGGGTGTGCACACAGGGTCTGGAGGTGTGGGGTTTGGGGGTTGGTCAGACCTCCAGGACAGGTGCTGATGCTGCTGGGGGTGTTCCAGGTGTTCCAGGCAGAGGAGCACGGCTGAGCCACCTGTCTGACAGCAGATCAGGAGTGGGTGAGCCTTTTGGGGTATCCTGCCGAGGGTGAGCACTGGAAATGTGTCATAGAACCACAGAACAGTTTAAGCTGGAAAGGACCTTAAAGATCATCTTGTTCCACTCCCTGCCATGGCAGGGACACCTTCCACTTGCCCAGGGTGCTCCAAGCCCTGTCCAGACTGGCCTTGGACACGTCCAGGGATCCAGGGGCAGCCACAACTGCTCTGGGCACCCTGTGCCAGGGGCTCCCCACCCTCACAGCCAAGAATTCCTTCCCAATATCCCATCTATCTCTCCCGTCTGGCAGTGGAAGCTATTCCCTGTGTCCTGTCCCTCCATCCCTTGTCCCCAGTCCCTCTCCAGCCCTCCTGGAGCCCCTTTGGGCACTGCAAGGGGCTCTGAGCTCTCCCTGGAGCCTTCTCTTCTCCAGGTGAGCAGGCCCAGCTCTCCCAGCCTGGCTCAGAGCAGAGGGGCTCCAGTTCTTGGAGCCTCTTCCTGACCATCCTTTGCTTCCATGTTGTTAACTCCTGTGCCATGGAGTTCATGTAAGAGACCCGAGACATAAAATCTTCCTGTGTGTGACCCTTTCTCTGTCCATGGTCACTTGGCACTCTTCCAGGTTCATGGTTCCCTCTGTTCCTCTCACCCAAACTCTCCAGAAATTCCCCTGCTTGGCAGACAGGCACCCATTGAATGTATCTGCAGAATTCAGATCCCACAGGAAATGCAGTGAAATGGTTCTTTCCTTTCCATTTAAAATGGAACAATAACATTTGAAGTGATGCTGCCAGTGTGACATCCCCTGAGACAGCTCCTAATTCACTCCTTCTGTGGAGCAGGCTTGGGTGAATATCCCCACCAAGGAGGACAGAAAGGCACTGCCTTTGCCCTAAGCACAGGGAATAGGAGCTATTCTTGCAGGGCTGAAATTCTGGTCCACATAGGCTCAGCTCTAGGCCGCCTCAGGGCTCTTTTTAGGACAGACTTGATTCAGTGCTATGTCCTGCTCTCCTGAAGTTTAACACTGTGACATGGAGTTAGGAGAAAGAGAAAGCTCTGGATTTAAAGTGGCTGATAGAAGGAGGAGAGAAGGGGCAGGTAGAAGGGGAGGGTGACAGCTGGATGTGGCTGGCTGGCTTCAGAAAGCTTGTGGTGGAGTTTAGATCCTGCCCCCCCCGCCTCCCCTTCCACCACTCCCGTGATTTCTGGGAACATTCCTCCAGGCTTTGATCTGCATTCCCAATACACTCCAAGTTGGAACAAACTCATGGTTTACCACTGTATGGTTGCTGCTGTTCAGTTACCACAGGCTCAACCCTCCTGTATCTTGGGCTTCTTGGTCATGCTACAACTTCCATGGCACGCCCGAAGGCTCTGCTGGGCAAGATGGCTCATGTCAGGTGCTCAGGCAGCTCAGGGATGCTCTTATCACTCACATTAGGAGGCAGGAACGTTGCCCATTGGCAGGACAGGACAAACATGTGTGTCCATATCCCAGTGAAATTCTCCCCTTGCCAAACTTTTATTGAGCGTGTCGGCCGCCCCTTTGATCTCCTGCTCGGGGTGGTTTCTCAAGCGCTCACCCTCCCCAGGCAGTGTGCCCAGACACTCCATGCTCCTGCCTAAACTGTGTCATCATGCCAAGCCTGGGCCTTCCCCTGGGCACACAGGGGACCACAGGCCCCGTGTCATGCCTGAGTTTGTTCTTGTGCTGGTGCAAAGCAGGAATGAAGCCAATTAAGTCAGCAAGTGAAAACATGGTGCATTTGAGGAAAGGGCCAGGCCTGGACTCTTCCTTCTCACACAGGAATCTGCAGCTGGTCCTAGTCTGGTATCTCCTGAAGATGCCTCTAATGTGGTCTGTGCTGTCTCACTCCATCCCTGAGGAGAAGACTGTGCCTGTTTGCAGCCCTGCTCGCTGTACCCCCTCAATGCCTGTTCCAACTCGATAGATTGATCGCATTTGTTCTTTTGTTTATGGTCCTCAAGCTAGTTTCAACCCACATGAATGCTCATATGCAAGCCAGTTTGCATTCATTTGCCAAGTAACATTAGTAAGACACAGCTCCTTAATGAACAGGACACTGAACATCTTCACTCCATCTCTTTATATTATAAACTGCAAAGGTTTTCTGTTTGTTCCCTCCAAATCTTCAGAGCAGTTTTCATTTTTGACTCTATTTTTGGTGCTCCACTTGGGGTACCCCAGAACATAGTTAGTCATATGGAAAGCAGTTTTCAGGGAAACTAAGGCCAGCTATCCCAGCTAGCAAGGATTTTTCAGTTGCTGAACACTCTCCCTGGTCTAAATGGAGTAGAAATAGAATGGAAATATCTAAATTTTCAAAACATTTTGAATTTTGTTTGGGCAGCTGCAATATCTTGGCCTCATTGGTCAATGCTCATGATAGACAACCCCTTAGAAGCCCTTCTCTGCTATCCTCACCTGCACCTTGGCCAGTGCTAAGGACAGCCCTCACCCCATGCACAGGGATGAGCTTTGGAAGGCTTCATCACAGGAATTATCCTTTAACTCACTCTGTGCTTTTGCTCACCCACTGAACTGATGAGCAGCATCATCTTCTGCCAAGGACTGCTGCCAGCCAGGGGGCAGAAAGTCCTGGATCAACCAGAGCTGGTCTCCTTTTTGCCAACGAGTTGTGCCCTTGTGCCCTGGTGCCTTCTCTGCACAGGAGCTGTGCAGAATCCTGGGGGAACCACAGAGGCCAAGAATTCAGAGCTGCAGCTCTTTGGCTATGGCTACCTGGGAATGGAGAGCTGTGCCAGGCAAGGTGACTACCAAGGGAGCAGCGATTCTGCCTCCAAATCTCAGCATGGCAAAACAAATTCATGGCCCTACAAGCATTTGTGTGTCCATGAGACCTGTCCAGCCTGTGTCATGGCAACCCACCAAAGCTGCTGTCTTAGGAATCCCCTGCTTCAGACACTGCACTGCTCCAGAAGCAGCTTCTCAGCCCAGTGCCAGCACAGGTGAGCATTGCCCAGGAATGCCAGCCCTGCTGCCACGGAGGAGCTGTCACTCCCACAGGAGCCATGCCCCTCTGCCAGCACCACTGCAGTGCTGCCTCCTCCAGGAGTGACATTGCCTTGGCGTGAGACCTTGTGCTGAGCGCCTCCCCAGAGTGGATGTTCCACATGCCTGGAGGCTGATAGGGGGCTGGGGGTGCTCTAAGAGCAGGCAAGGGCAGCCAAGAGCAGCGCTGGTGCCCCATGAGCTGTCATGGCTCCATTGGACCCACATGGCAAGGGGAGTGAGAGGGGGGTTCCCTCACAGGTGCAAGACAGGAGAGGAGGGCTGCTGCATTCACATCCCCAGCATGCATGCCTGCATGTCCTAGGGTGATGTTATGATGCTTGTATCCCCATTCATGTGTTCTGATTATGCTGGATATCATGTTCTGTGCCTTCAAGACTGGCTCTGAAGAGTCAAAATTTTGTTTTGGTTTTGCTATCAGCCCCACAGCTGGTGGGACACAGAGACAGGACAGTACATGGTGCTGCTTCTGCTTTTTGCTTTGCTTTTCGCTTTGCTCTTGTTTCTGCTTTGCTCCTGCTTTGCTCTCACCTTTTTCTTCTGCTCATTAGTTAGTTTAGCTAAGCAGTCCAAATTCTTTCCTGGACAATTTCTCCTTTCCATTTTTTTTGGACCTATTCAAACCTACTCTGGACTGGGACCTGGGAAACACCGAGAGTTTGCACCTTGTGGCCTGCAGCAGCTGCCCCAGCACAGGAGGGACTGATAACAGAGCGACCACCCCCGAGAGAGACTTTCTGAATTTGTCATCTTTTCCAGAGCGGTGACAGAGTGGTGTCACCTGGTATTGTTCAGTTTGTGAGCTGGGGGGTGCTTTGCCTGTTAAATAAACAGATTCTTTCCACTTCTCTCCAAGGAATCCTTCCCGACCTTGTTGTGGGGAGGGGCTGTGTGGGTTTGCTTTCTGGAGGGGCCCCCTTTGGAGCTTTTCTCCCAAATTGGCCCTAAACCAGGACACTACATTTTATTTCATTTTGCTTTTGTGCCATTTCTTGGTCCCCGGGCAGGCAGAGCAGGCGGCAGAGGGTGCTGAGCGCGGCGCTGAGCCTGCGCTCCCCATGCCGGTGAGTCCCTCTGCCCCCGGGGCCCGAGAACAGGCAGGTGAAAGAGCCAGTGGCTGGGAAGGGGTCTGATCTTGCCGCTGTGCCCCGAAGCAAGAGGTGAATGGCAATGAACACCTGCCTTTGGCTGCAGTTTCCCTTCTTGGCACCGAGCGCTCGCGCTTGGATTCAAAGCGCGGTAACAAAGCCCTCGCCGGCGAACACATTTCAACATGTTATTATTCCCAGGCCGGCTTTCAAGATCTCTTTCTATTCCTTCTGTACTGATTGCTCTTGTTTCTCTTGGCTCCCAGCTCTGGCTTTTCAGGCTTCATTAACTGGAATTTATTAGCAACTTTAAACAATCTTCCTGCTGCCAAAAAGAGAGAAAGAAAAGAAGAAGGGGGGAAAAAAAAAGGAAAGAAACAAAGAGGAGACATACTAAACTCTGGGCTGTTCCCTGCCTGTGTGAGGCCCAGCTCTGAACACCTCTATCTGTGCAGGTTTTCTTTGGAGGGAAAGTCTGGTGAGTGCCTGGGCTGGGACTGTGCCTGCCTGTGCAGCCTCTCCTGTCTCTGGAGGGAAGGCTGGGGGCCAGAGGGGTGCATGGTCACTGAGGCTCTCTCCCACTCCTCTTCAAAGGCAGCTGAGCCTGGAGGATCTTGTGTCTGGGCATCTCCTGAGTATGAGAACTAATTGTACTCACAACACCTTAGTGAGCAGCTCTCAGTAAATACAAATGGCCCACAGGGCACACCTGAGGGCCTGCTCTCATTGCTGGACAATGAAGCTCTGGCAGTGAAAATAACTTTACCCAGACCACACAGGGAGTGAGCTGGAGCAGTCCCTGTGCCCTCATCTGTGCCGTAACCACAGCATCCCCCCTGATGCTGTCAGGACATGTTTGGTGTGCAGAGCAGAGAGGAGCCAGTGCAGAAATGCCCTGTGGGACACAGCCTGACTGGGTGTCACAGGTGGCACCCTTGGGTGATGGCTCTGCTGTCCTCAGGACCCTCACGTGCCACCCTGCTCTGGTTTTTTCCTCACAGGCCTCCACCCAGTGTGGGTGTGTGCAGAGGACTAATGTGCTCAGGTGGGCCCACAGCCTGGATTTGCAGGGCTCCACAGCACTGAAACCTGGCACGTGTGTCCTTGTTGTCCCTGGGACACATGGGCTTCATGCATCCATTTTTTCAGCTGTCTTCCCCTTTCCCATTATTCCTTTTCCTCAGCTGAATCCCAGCTCCATGCACAAGCTCAGCCATGAGCCCAGCTGATCTCTGACTTCTGGGAAACTTCACTTGCATGAGGAGCCTGGGGTGGTGCTAAAATAGAGGAACAGAAGGAGGAGAAGTGGTGAAAGGTGTGAAACACCAGCTCTACTCCACGGGACCCTGGGCTACTGGGGTTAAATTTAATGAGAGAGAAGATGGAATCAGAGAATCATGGGTGAGAGCAAGAGGGGAGAACCATGAGGAGAAGCCAGAGGAACCTGGGCTTTCTCTGACTGTTGAAGAAGATAAAGGTTATAGATCAAGAACAAGGGGGGTCAAGAGTTCCTGGGATGTTTTTGAACATTAGATTATTTCATAGAATCTTGAAAAGGAGATTTGAAAATCTGGGTTGAAATTGGCAATTTTTTTGCTGAGAAAGCTCTGATTTTTTCATAAGATTCAAGCAGCTGAAGTATCTTTGGCATTAAAGCAAATATAATTTGAAATACCATTTCCTTTTAGGGCTTTACCCAAAGTAAAAGACTAAATGTTAAGAAGTAATCTGAAGATGAAATAATTTTTTCTCTCTCAGGTTAAAAGAAATTTTTGGGGTTGACCAAAGCCCCAGAACATCAGTTTTGGTTCACCTTGAACTGAATTTTGTAAATTTTATCTTTGGTTGCTCCAGCCTGTTACTCGCCTGGTTTTTCCAGGAGATAAAAGGGAACATAAGGCTGTAGGTGTTGAACTATCAGAGAGCATCCAGAGGAGGCCAGTGAGGATGATGAAGGGCCTAGAGGGGAAGTTGTGCGAGAAGCATCTGGGGGCACTTGTTGTGTTCAGCCCCCAGAGAGGAGGAAGAGAGGCAGGCACTGATCTCTCTGTGAGCAGTGACAGGACACAAGGGATTGGCCTGACATTGTGTCAGGGCAGGGAGCTGGTCATGGCCCCAGGCCTGACAGAGTTCAAAAAGCATTGGGACCAAGGTGACCCTTGGGGATGGTGCTGTATAGGGCTGGGAGTTGGACTTGATGATTTTTGTGGGTCCCTTCCACCTCAGACCATTCTGTGCCTTTGTGACTCTGTGTAGAAGGCAGACTGGGGGCATAAAGCCACCCAAATCCCTGGGGGTGAGAAACCTGCTGAAGGCTTTCCATCTAACTGAGCACAGGCACTTGCAGCCAGGATGAGCTGCAGCAGAGCCCTCCTCATTGTCAGCCCTTCCCTGCTGAGGGGGACGGGCAGGGAGGTCTCCCTCCTGCCCAGGAGACCCTGGGATGGTGGGTTTGGGGTACCTGGGCTGTCCCTCACTGCTCAGCAGGGGTTTCTGCTCTTCACTCCCTTGGCATGTCCCAGCTGTGCCATGGGGATGAAGACAAAGGGCTTGGGCTGCTGTGCTACGTGTCACCCTGGCAGACACTGGGAATGTGTCCCAGGCAGATGAAATCAGCAGAGATCTGAGCTGTGAAACCTGAACAAACTTCCCTTGAGGATGTCTAAACAAGCAGGATTTGTTTGCTTGATTCTTATGCGTGTCCTGGCACAGAGGGTGATCCCAGCCTGAATGTCATGGTCCTGATGTAATGTTGTGGGATGAAAATTTGGTGAAGATATAAATGAAAAGAGCAGGGGAAATGCCAGGCAAGTTGCATTATTGGTCAATGACAGCCCTATGAATGCTGTACAAACTGTCCCTGTCTAGCTGTTGTTGTTGAATCGCTTTTAATTTGCCATAATATATAAAATCCTTCCTTGCTTGATTTCATATAAATTACTTGATTTCCATAAATAGGATTACTATCTTACTGCTATCAAATTCAAGCAGACACAGGTATATCATGCTGCAGTTTGCAATTCTTCCCCTGTGATGTCAATCTTTTCCAAAGGGAGAATTGTGACACACTGGACCTCCAGTGAAATATTATCTAACAACTTCCAATTATTTTTTCAGATTTTCCTCTTTAAATTTTTCCCCTTTGCCTGTTTTGTTCATAATTATTTTTGGCTGTGGGGAGCTGGCTCTTTTGGAACCTATGAATATTTATTCCTTGCTGGTTGAGGCTGCTCTGTTTGTACATGACGTAACCAGGACACGGCTGCTTGCAGCAAGGCAACTGCTAATTGTACACAGAGGAGCCTGGGTGTGTGAAAAGCCTCAGCACCCCCAGTGAAGGTGCTGGGTGCCCACATTTCAACATGGATGTTGATAAAATGAAAGGAGAAAGGCTGCAAGATGGGTGCAAAGTGCTGAAGAGCCCAATTCTGTGGGCAGCTGTGGGTCCAAAGCCAAAACAGGATCAAAAATGTTTCCTTGTGAGCCTGTAAATGGCTGCTGGGAAGGGGGGCTGGCATGGCTGGGTCCTTACAGCTCCAAAGAATTTGAGATACAGACAGATGGTGATCAGTTACAAGACCATTTGAAGTAAAAAACATGTAATATAAAATCACAGAATCCTGTAATGATTTGGATTTTGGAGGGACCTTAAAGATCATCTCATTCCACCCTTGACATGGCAGGGACACCTTCCACCAGCCCAGGTTTCTCCAAGCTCCATCCAACCTGGCCCTGGACACTTCCAAGGATCCGGGGGCAGCCACAACTTCTCTGAGCACCCTGTGCCAGGATCTCACAGCTGTTAGGGTGATATCTGTAATTCTGACAGTTTGGAAAATACCATTTATGAAATGCCAGCGTTGTGCCTTGTGGTGGCAGCAAGATCTGATTCAGAGAAGTGAAAGTTGTTTCATTTAGGCAGATTAAGTTGCAGTAACTGTTATATACACAGTAAGTTCACAACACACATCAAATGAAGCATTAATATTAGGATTTCATGAATGCAATAACAGTGTTTTGAAGAAATTGTGTTTTCCAACAGAAGCTGTTGTGTTGAAAGTACCAACAGCATGAGAATAACACCTGGAGGTATTTCTCATGGTCAAGTGGAGTGAGACCATACAGGTGCAATTTACTCATGCAGAAATGGTCAACCTCAACATTCTGCCCCCTGGGCTCCCATTTTTGGGGCTCACAAAGGATTCCAGTGGTTTCTTGTGCTGCTGCTTAATTTTCACACTTTCAGAAGTGGGGCCACTCCTTCACTGACACACAGCCACATGCTGATCCCCAGGACTGACACTGCTGCTGTGTCTGAGTGCGTCTGCTCAGAGCTCAGTGCACACTGCTGGAACACCTCAGCCTCTGGGGAAAGCTTTTTGGATATCAGTTTTGCAGGGTGGCTCTTTGTGACATCCCTGGGGACACAGGGACTGCGTGTGACATCCCTGAGGGGTGCATGTGACATCCTTAGGGGCTCAGTGTGACACCCCTGGGGTCTGCATGCGCCATCCCTGAGGGCTCTGTGTGACACCCCTGGGAGCTCTGTGTGACACCCTTGAGGGACCCTGGGAAGCACCCAGGGGCTCGTGTGTCTCTGGGCTGCAGGAGGCTGTGAGGGGTGAGTGAAACTGTTTGCTGGCTCTGCCCCAGGGTACAGTGCTGATTTTTGAATGAGAGATTAGGGCCTCTTTTATTTTGGCTTTTGGCACCACCTCAGCCTGAAAGTGACAACCTCAGCGGAACCCCTAAGCTGGAGCAGCAAACAAACCCTGTCCCAGCACAGGCTGCTCCCTGCTGAGCCTGCAGCTGCAGGAGCAGCACTGGAAGCTGTGGCAGTGCTGGAGGAGCCTGTGCAGTGTCCCCCCAGCCCCAGCACCCCCTGCCCATGCCCTGTACTCACAGCTCCTCCAGGAAGCGCAGGTGCCGGAGCGCACGGGGCTGCAGCTGGCTGATGTTGTTCATGCTCAGGTCTCTGGCAGGAAGCAAACACAGAGGTTTCTGATCAGTGGTTTGCACAGAATGATCCTCAGTGCCAGGCTCTGGGTCCCCTCTCTGCTCAGTGGGAGGGTGAGAAGCCTCTGCAAGCAGCATTTCAGCATTGACATCTGATCACAGGCCGGGCTCTGCCTGCAGAGGGGTGGATGGAGAGGAGTAGCCAGAGAGAGCTGGCTCCTTCAGGGTGGTCTGCCCGAGCTCCTCCAAGTTATGAAGCAAGTTAGGACATTTCCCAACAGCATCAGCAGTCCTGCTGTCTCACAAGTTCTGGAGAGGGAACAGGAAGCCCCGTGACACTGGAAAGGACAGCGTGTCCCTGGGCCCAGGAGCACCTCTCTGTCACCATGGCCGTGCCAGCCCCCACAGGGAGATGTTCCAGTGTGTGGGCAGACATCTGCCTTTGAGGAGCCAGCAGCCCATGAGAGAAGGGGTCCATCCCACTGGACTGGCTTTCTCTACACTGCACAAACTAGAGAAGCACAGCAGCACTGAGGGGCAGAGCTTGGCTCTGTGGGTGACAAACTGAGGTCGGGAGGTGAAGGAACCTGGCTGACTGTGCTTGTCTCACTCTGCCATCTCCAGCGAAGGGCTCATGTCCTCTACCTGGCTTCCAGAGAGCCTCTGGAGGAGGCTGTGCTGGTACCCAGAGGGTCCAGGTGGTGCTGAAGCCCTCTGCAGGTCACAGTCACTGTGAGCTGCCTGAGCAGAGCTCTCCCCATCTCAGGTGTGAGAGCAGCTGAGTCTGTCCTGAGTGATTCAGTGCACAAGCTGGTATCTGGGGAAAACAAGGATGTTTTCAGGCTGTTCTTGGGGTCAGTGCACAAGCTGGTATTTGGGGAAAACAAGGATATTTCCAGGCTCTTCTTGGCGTCTGATAGCTGCAACCCTGCCCTCATGAGCAGCTGCACATGAAGAACTCACACTGCTCCTGACCCCAGCCTAGACCAGGCTGTGTCCAGGTGAGCAGGGGAGCACTGACCCTTAAAGCTGAGGTAAGATGAGGCAGAATTAAAAGCTGGTGTGGTTAAACCCAGTGGGAATAGATGGGGCATATCCCCTGGTGAGCAAAGCAATGTGGGCAGTGTCTCTGGGTGCTGAGAGCCTTGTGGGAGGCACAGGGGCTGCTCTTTGTCACTGGGCACAGACAGGGCACAGCTCAGCTCCTCCTGGCACTGAACAGCACAGACTGATGGGTGTGATGGGAAAATGAGCAGAAACAACAACCAAATAAAGGCAATTTATTTAATCTTTCCTTCTGTGAACCTCACAGACTTGTGAGCCTGAGGAAGGCCCTTCCCTGCCCTCCCAGGGGCACTGGGAATGCCTGGCATTGGGAGGAGGCTCGTGCCAAGGACAAGGACAGAAGCACAAAGGAGAAAAGCCCCTGAGGAGAGCCCAGCAATACAAGAGGGACCTCTCTGAGCTGTTCCACCTGCTCAGAGCACCTGAGGTCCCCCAGGTCACATAGGAAAGGATCTGGAGCATCTCAGCTGGCTTTGGGCTCTGGGTAGAAAATTGCTTCACTGAAAGAGGAGTTCACTGAAAAATGTACTGAGATTTGCCTTTGTATTCCTCAGTAAAAAAATGCTGGACTTTTGCTGGTAAAGAGCAGAACACCTGGGGGGCATAGGCTTCTATATTTTGACCACTTTCCCCAAAAAACCCAAACCACCATGTTCTAACCAGCTCCATTTGGCATTGGTGTCACTGCAGGTGACACATCAGGAAGGTTGGAAGTTGTCTTTGCATATTCTCTGGAGAGGTGTCCTGTGACAAAACCACAAACTTTTGTGAGCCCTTTTGAAAAATACTCCTGGAGAAGTTTACTTTTTCCTTTATAACCTTCTCTTCTCCAAAGAAGTAGTAGAAAACTCGCCAAAAACCCGTGAGAATTCAAAATTCTGTTTTCAGAATGAGTGTAAAAATAAAATTATTGCCTGCACTGTTCTGTGTGCAATGCTGCATTCTATATTTTGGTGATCCTGGGACACAAGGGTTAAAATACTATTTTGTGCTGCTTCTATTTTTATTTTAAAACCCCCAAGGGCAGTTGCTACTTAGCACCCATTAAAACATCTTTTTTTCCTACATCAAAGTGTCTCCTGTTTGTGTTGTAATGAATCCCTCTGATGTTTTGACATGTTGTGGAACAATGTGAAAATAACGAAAAATAATGTCAAATGAAAGACTGTGAGAGAAAACACAGATCTGAAACATCCAAGATCTCCTCAAAACTCTGAGGTATATTCCTTAAGTTGCCTTCTGCTGGTAGTGTAGAGAATACCCCTTGCCTGCCACTTTCCAAGCCTCGTGGAAGTGCCTTCTGTGTGCCCAGGTGCTGCCCAGGTGTGGTGGGGACAGCTGGACACTGGCTGGGTGGTGGCTGCAGGGATGTCCAAACTCATCAGTCTGGACCCATCAGGATGGGACTCATCAGTCCCAGGCAGCAGCAGGGCTCTGGGTGGCTGAGGATATGGGAGAATATCTTTTATTATCTTCTAGAATCCCAGATGGTTTGGGCAGGAAAGGACCTCCAAGCTCATCTCATTCCACTCCCTGCCATGGCTGGAGCACCTTCCACTCTCCCTGGTTCCTCCAAGCCCTGTCCAACCTGGCCTTGGACACTTTCCTCCTGCCCTGATCCATACCTAAAAGGAGAAAGTCAATACCTAAAAGGAACAAAATACACTGGTTTCTGAAAAAATCTTCCAAAAGGCAGGGGAGAAATGCCCTTATCCCATCACCCTGGAGCCTCACAGCTCCACAGAATGTGGTTTTCCTTTCCAAGCCCCCCTCCTGACCATGGGCAGGTCTGAGACAAGGGGGTCTCTCCCACCATCTCTTTGGGCAGTGAAGAAGAGCCCAGCCTTTTTTCAAGGTTGTTACATAGAAAATATTTTGAGTAAATGTATTTAAAAGTCACTGCTGTTTTGGCTGTTTGAACGCTCTGGTGGTTTGCAGTCCTGCAGGACTCAAGTGCAATCCATGTTCACTGACAGCCCTGGAAAGGGCACCCCAAAAGGGCAAATCCTGGCAGTGGTTTGCCAGCTAATGAGCAGCAAGGCAAAGGTGCCAGGGACTCGGTTTTGCCATGAACTCTGCAGTGTGACATCCTGCAGGGACCCCCAGCAGCTCCAACAGAGCAGGGGACATCACACCCGACCTGGGGTGCTGCAATTCCAGGCCTGGCCCTGGCGTGAGGACAGCGTGGAATGTGCAAGGACAAATGGTGTGAAGGAGGAGCAAATTCCTCCAAGGGCTGGAAATAAACTTCCCAAGCACAGCCCTGGACCTGGTGAATTTTCTAGCCACAAAAGTACGAGATGTTTCTCCACAGGCTGTCCATGCTTGTGTGAAAGCTGAGGCACAGGATTTTTGCCTGAAGTGTTGTGGGAGTAAATATTTGACTTATTACTCATTTAAAGATGTTGTTGACTTGTTGCTGTGTTTTCCCAAGCTTGTGATTTTCCTCTTAGTAAGGTTTCTTATGTTATGTACATCCCCAACACATGCAAGGGTGGAAATGCTTCCTGTCAGAGCAATCAGAGGAGCTGTTTATCTCTTCAAGTGTTTGGGGGTGGTTACTTCAGTCAGCCACATTCAGTTAATTTAAAAGGAACCCACAGTATTTGAACCTTGTTGGATTATTGTTTCTGCAGCACCTAGCAGAATAAATAGGGATCCATGGATAAATGGGTCAGGGGCTCCTCTGACCTTTCCCAGCTGTGTCAGTGACCTTGGCTTTCCAAGCCAGGGCTCTCTTGTGGGTGACTGAGCATCCAGGGAAGCCAAACAAGTGCTGGGTCACTCATGTCTCTGCATGGCCCCTGTCATTTGCACTGGAGAAACCATTCCAAAGGTGAGGTCTGTACTAGAGCAGGCAGTACAGAAATGCACTAATTATTCAAATCCCAAAGTCCCTTAAACTCTAAAAGAAATCAGAAAGGTAGGAGAAGAAATGGGGTGCTGCAGCTTCACCTGGGCTTGCAGGGTAGGACCTGCAGAGGAACTGTCCAGATTCTTGCCTTTGAGCTCATGATACCTCTCAGCAGTGGTGCTCTGGGACAAGCCACCCCTCTCCTGTCCCAGAGCTCCCCT
This sequence comes from Loriotus luctuosus, assembly GCA_035582745.1. Taxonomy (NCBI): domain Eukaryota; kingdom Metazoa; phylum Chordata; class Aves; order Passeriformes; family Thraupidae; genus Loriotus; species Loriotus luctuosus. Next base: position 1,266,033 of record JAWWEY010000108.1, read on the forward strand.
GTTCCTCCTTCCCCTGTGACTCCCCTGTCTGTCCTCTCTACAAAATATCAAATAAAAGCAGGAATTCTTTTGCTGTCAAATCACCCTTCACGGCTGTGGTCTGGAATGCTGCCATTCATGAACTACTCTACTACTCCCAAAACTGAAACTCTGCTCTCATATCACCCTGCTTACCCAAGAAGCCTTTTAATGCCTCTTGCATTAGGTGTAGAATACACCTATGCTTTCAAATGGCACTGCACCAAAGCCATCATGGCTATAATTAGTGTGATTTAACTTTCCCCCCTTCCCCAACTAATTCTAAACATTTATCGTAAGCATTTCTAACTTGTACCTGCAGGAAAACTGAGACACAGTTCATGGAGACTGAGCTCATGTGATTCAGCCTCAGACCTTACAACTCCTCTGGCCCTCGAGGGGTTCCTTAAATTATTTGCTTTGATGTCACCTTCTTTCATGAACAACCTTTGATTCTTCACTGATTAGCTGATCTTCCTTTACCAGAAAATGAGGTGACACACACACAGTGCTGGGCTCCCTGCTGGGACTGCCTGCCACGCTGTGAGATGGTGAGCACAGAGTTTTAGCTCAGGGGTGATATGAGAAAAGAGATCAAAAGGGTTTTTCCTTGGCATCACTGCTGGGCAGGCTGTGTGGGGTGCTCTGAGCCATGGAGTGGCTGTAAGGCCTCCCTGGCAGTCAGCAGCCCAAGATAGGGAATGCCCAGTGATGAAGACTGGGCCTTAGAAGCCCCTTTGTCTGCCTCTGGAAAGGGCTTATCTCTCTCTAAGACTGTAGTTCACATTCCCCTCGACCCTGCTATTGGACAATTTCTAAAACCCCTGTATCCTATAAAAACCCCTACTTTTGCCCAGTTTGTCCCTGAGAACCTTCACAGAAGATTCAACAAAGACACTCCTGTGGAACCTCACACAGCCTTCCCCTCTCTCTCTGTGTCTGCCCAAGGCACCCAGCAAGCTGAGAGCTGAAATCACAATGAGCTGATAATCTCTAGAGCTGGTATCACCTAAGCTTGCTAAGGTGGCCTGGGAGCTGCCAGGGAACTGGGACAGGCTGTGCTGAGCAGGGCTGAGCTATCCAGGACCCTGCAGCCTGTTTGGATACCCCAAAACCCGGTGGAGGCTGCATTAATGAAGCTGTGGATGTCCCTGTGGGGAGCTGGGGATGTCCCTGTGGGGAGCTGGGGATGTCCCTGTGGGGAGCTGTGGGGATGTCCCTGTGGGGAGCTGGGGATGTCCCTGTGGGGAGCTGTGGGGATGTCCCTGTGGGGAGCTGTGGGGATGTCCCTGTTGGGAGCTGTGGGGATGTCTCTGTGCAGCCCCTCTAGAGGAGGCAGACGAGGCACCTGCAGGGCTGAGTGGACCTGCAGGCTCTGGGCCAAAAGGACAGGAATTTGTGCTGCTCTGAGGGGGCTGCATGAAGGACACCCTGCAAGTCTTGCCTGAGCAGCATCCCCAGGATGCTCCTCTAGGGACAGCAGGATTGGTGCCTCTCACAAACCCAAGGCATCCAAAGCTGCCCACTAAGCTGGGGGAAGGTGAGCCCTGCCCATGAGCCCCACAGCTCCTGATGTGTCTTCCCAGGCACAAAGCAGAGTGTTTCCTCAGACATGGGCTGCAACTAATTAACTCAAGCATAATTAATGCAAGCAGAAGCCAACAGACCTAAAGCAACACAGGTTGAAGCCCCTCTAGAACAACACAACAGGACCAGGCTGCTCAGCCAGGAGGGTTTGAAGGGTAAACTGCAGGGGTATGGCTTGGCTGAGGCCAAGCAGAGACACCTCAGAGCCAGATGTTCATCTGTCCACAGAAAATTGCACAGCTGGCAGAGAGATTCTCCTACAGAAAGAGTAACTCCTACCTGGGAGAAGTCATTCCCCAACCACCTCTGTCTGCTCCAAAGGGACAGAAGGTCTGGTCCTTAGCTTCAGTCCCCTGAGGTGCTCCCCGTGGGTCCCTCTGTCACTCAGCAGAGCAAGAAGCCTCTGTCTTCCTGCTCTTGCAGTTGCCTTCAAGAATTTTGTTCTGCAAGATCTCTGCAAGCTCAGGTTGCTGTTCCTGGACATTCACAGAGCCCACAGGGGGCACCTCATGGGCTTCTGCCTTCCCTGGTACCTCAGTGAAATCCAGGGTGTGTAGCTACAGCTGGAAATGAGGGCAGACATGGCCCCAGCCACTGGGCAAGACTTTCAGTATTTTGGGAAATGAATGCATTGCTCTCTGTTTGTAAGGAGGCAAAGTCACCCCAAAGGACAAATCTGACTGAGATCCTGGTGTGAGCCTCCTGAAGCTGCTGAGAATCCAGATGGTCACTGCCTTCCCAGCCCCTAAATTGCTCTGCTGGATGAATACGTTCATATTTTTCAAGATGCTCAGGACATTAATGTGCTCTCTCCCCAGCCCAGGCTCAACCCGGCTCCTCTCACTTTTGGTGCTGAACCTGTGGCTTCCTGGACCATAAAAACTCCTTCCTTACACTCAGGCAGGTGAGCAGAAATCTTTGTGATTGTGAGGAGAAGCTAATGACCTGCTATCCTTTTGATTAATTAGTTGCACAATTCCAGCATTAAGGCCTCCCAGTCCAGCAGTCTGGTTTCATGGGGAACTGAACAAACCAGACCAAAATTCCCATCCTTATCCTGGAAAGGCCCAGCACTAGGCCTGTTCTTGTAAGGAATGAAACACCCTGAAATCCCTGGGTGCTGAGCACTGTCTGTGCCTCTCTCCTGGCCACTCTCATTAGCATCCAGTAAAAATTCACAGTTACACCACCAGAAAAGAAGCCCAAAGGCAATAAATTATGGTTTCAGAAATATTTCAGATTATACTAGAGTGATTCATAAAGGTTCTCACTATCTCTTTTCCCCTTTATCTTGAAATCTCCAAGGTCACCACAAAATGCCTGAATTGCCTGGGGCAAAGCTGGGGCTGATGGTAGAATGGTACCTGGAGCCATAGAACCAGCTGAAATTCTTCCTAACAGCCTGCAGGTTGAAAACTACACTAAAGGTAGTCTCCAAAAGAGAAGGAGAGAGGGAAGATAAAGAGATCAAAGCACTCAGAGCTCATTTACATCACACCATATCTGGAGGCACCAGCACTGCTTCAATCCCATATCACTGCAATGGGCAAGAGCTGAACGTGTTTCTACTCCCACCTCTCCAGGTTTGAAAATAGATCAGTCATCTCAGATCATCCCCCACGTGTAGGCCCTAGCCCAGATCTCCACAACATTTCAATAATGAAGTCTCAGCCAAGGCCAGTTTGCCAGGGTGAGATTAAAGCCATTCCTGCACCAGAAGCTGGGTCTGTGCAGTGGGAGCAGTGACCCTTGGCAAATAAAGCTCTGCCACCCTGGCTGCTCCTCCTGCAGCTCTCCCTGTGCCTGCCCTGGCTGTGCCCTGTGCCAGGCTTTGCCCTGTGCCAGGCTGTGCCCTCCAGCAGGGCAGCAGGAAGGGGCTGAGCAGGGCACTGATGCCTTTCTGCCCCTGGGAATGGCTGGTGAGGGAACTAGAAGAAATCACTTCTAGAAACCCTGTGCCAGGTCAGGGCTGCCAGCAGATGCCATCCCAACCCAGGGGCTGCCAGGGGGAGTCAGGAGGGTGTGGGGTGCAAGCCCAGGGCAGGTGGAAGCTCAGGGCACTTGGCTGCAGCCAGATGGAGGAGGGAGGGATGAGAACAGCAGCCCCTGTGCCAGGGGCAGGACTGAGACCTGGATCAGAGCATAAGGGCACTCTTCCTAAACAGGCAAAATCATTAATTTTGCTCAGTGTGTCACAGAATCACAGAACCATAAAATATCCTGAGCTGGATGGGGCCCACAAGGATGGAGTCAACTCCTGGCCCTGCACAGCCCCAAGGATCTCCCCACGTGCCTGAGAGCTGTCCAAACACTCCTTGAACCCATGGAGGTTTTGCTCCTGGGCTCTGTCTCCTGTCTGTAGCTGTCCTGGCTCCCAAGGAACATGGCAGTCCCAGGGGGGACAATCCCAGCCCTGGTGCTGTGAGGAGGCAGGGAGCAGAGGCTTCTCTGGCTGGGTGCAGCTCTGGGGAACACGACAGGCACTGACACCCCCTGTCCTGTGTGAGTGCTGTGGTGGCTTCTGTGCCATCACACAGAGCTGGGGATGGGGAATCTCCCACTGTTGGGGAAGATGAAACAGGAAAGCCTTATAAATATGATTGTCTGGCAAAAGATTTTGAGAATATAGAAACTAT
>JAWWEY010000108.1:1291067-1305096 GCA_035582745.1 Loriotus luctuosus
GAACAGTTATTCCTATTCCCACATCTTTGCCTGAGAGCTCCTTAATTTCAAAAAGTATAATAATTCAGAGGGAGGGGATTTAGTTTACATTTTCCATTTCAGGGGAGGCTCCTGCCCTCCTCAGCAGACACCTGGCTGTTCAAACCAAGACACCCACTCTGCTTCTTCTCTTAGCCCACACTGTCCTATTCCCAGTTCCTGCTCTGCTGCCAGCCAATGGCTCTCAGACCTCCTGGTGTCTCTCTTCAAAACTGTCCCTGTGTCCCCCACCTGCACAGCTGGCTGCCCTTCTCTCCATGGTTGGAGAGGAACATCTGCTGGGCAGCTCACAGACTGCATCCTCCCATAAAAAACCTTCATTTTCTTTTCTACCACACTCATTAAACAAAATTTCTGCAGCTTTTCCCACGTTTGTTGCTGAGCTTCCAGCTCTGTCCATGCCCAGCCATGCAGGGCCCTGAAAATGTGCCATTTTCCACACCAGAACCCTCCTGGATATCATCACTGTTCACCAGAGGCTGCTGCGTTGATGGTGCATTGCACAGTCAGCTTTAGGTATAGATAAAAAAAGAGGAGCAAAATGAAAATGTCACCCTTGGCTTGCTGCTGAGGAGATCTGTGTAAAGATCTGGACAGTAGCTTAAGGAAAATTTGTGTGAAGTTACCCAGACTGACTGTCCTAGAATGAGAATCCTGGAGTGGTTTGGGTGGCAAGCAGCCTTAAATCCCATTCCACCCTCCTGCCATGTGCAGGGACACCTTCCACCATCCCAGGCAGCTCCAAGCTCTGTCCAACCTGGCCTTGGACACTTCCAGGGATGAGGCAGCCACAGCTTCTCTGGTCATCCTCTGCCAGGGCCTGCCCACCCTCACAGGGGAGAATTTCTTCAGTATATTTAACCTAAATTTCCCCATTTTCAGCTCAAACCCATTCCTGTCACTTGTTCCTGATGAAGACTCCCTGCTCAGGACCTCCAGGTGCCCACGCCAGTGTTCACCAGAAAATATTTGGGCCATTGGCTGTGCTGGGCAGTCACTGCTTCCCTCTGAGCTGTGCTGGGAGCCACTAGAGCATGGAACAAAGCAATGAACCCATTGCAGAGACACAGAAAAGGGTTTTGACTGGCATTTTCTTTGCCAAATGCTCTTGTAGAATGATAATTCAAGACTTGGCAAGTCAGCATTAGGTTTTCTAATTTGTGGAGGCAAAGGCTGCAAAACTCTGGAAATACTCAAATGCTCTGGTTTTACAAAGACCCTTGGAATACATTATTCTTCATGCAAAGTGACATAGTTAAATAGACTGAATTGCTTGAAATCAGTTCAGACAAAACACTGTCTTCAACTGAGAACAAATGCTCCTGCTTTTCAGCTTGTGAGAACAAATGGAATATATTGTTCTAGGATATTGTTCTAGGATTTTTTTTTCTGTTTCCTACAGTGTGTCCATCTCCATTTACAAAGACCACCAGCCAGGAATCAGAAAGGACCTGGTGAAAAGCCAGCTAATCTGATCAAGGCTGACTGAAATATTCCCAGTGCCTTTTTCAGAACAACAGCAGAGCTTGAAATAGAATATTTGCTTTCTGTTTTCTACCTAGAGAGCAGTTCTCCAGCAGCAATGTCTCTGTCACATCACAGACACTCTGGGGCTCCAATTAGGAAACCTGTTAGCAGGATTATCTGAGCTGCAGGTCCAAGCAAGTGCCTCCCATTATATATTTCAGTGCCTTTGTGAAGTCAAACATGGTTTTGTTTGACCCAGCCAGGTTCCTTGACTGGGCACTGGAGGACACCAGTCAATTCTTCACTATTCACTTTCCCAATGGAAACTTGAGACGTTCTGGCAAACACCACCATGTTCTGAAGGAAATATTCAATTTGAGGACAAAAGTGCATTTTACCACTTAAAAAAACCCTAAGCCAGAAACTTCCCTCTCCCATTGAGCAGCTCCTGCCTGGAGGAACAGTGCCAGGAGCTGCTTGTTTTGGAGCCAGATTTTCAGAGGAGCTCAGCTTCCCTGTAGGCACCTCAGCACAGTCTGGATTTCATAAAGAAGTAGCACCAGCAGTTCCTGTTGACATAATGACTCAATTTCTGAGCACCCCAGCACCAAATATACTGAACACTTCAAATCCAGCTGCCATGGGTTGAGCCTGGCCTGGCACCCACTGGAGCTGCTCACTCACTCCCCTTTGCAGCTGGACAGGGAGAGAAAATTCAGTGAAGGGTTCATGGCTTGAGATCACACTGATCTCAATTTGCAGGGAGGGGTTTTACATTTTCCGTTTCAAGGAAGGCTCCTGCCCTCCTCAGCAGACACCTGGCTCTTCAAACCAAGACACCCACTCTGCTTCTGCTCTTAGCCCACACTGTCCTATTCCCAGTTCCTGCTCTGCTGCCAGCCAGTGGCTCTCAGACCTCCTTATGTCCCTGTTCAAAAGTGTCCCTGTGTCCTCCACCTGCAGAGCTGGCTGCCCTTTTCTCCATGGCTGGAGAGGAACATCTGCTGGGCAGCTCACAGACTGCATCCCCTGGGATGAGGTCACTCATCAAAATCTGTCATGGGCAGAACAGGCTCTAATTAGAAATATGCAACTAGTTTATTACAAACGGAATCAGAGCAGGATAATGAGAAGTAAATAAGCCCTTAAAAACACTTTTCTCCCACCCCTCCTCCTTCTCAGCTCTACCTCCTACCCCGGCAGTGCAGGGAGATCAGGAATGGGGGTTTGGGTCAGTCAGTGCCCCATGGCTTCTCCTGCTGCTCAGGGAGAGGAGGCACCCCTGCTGCACCCTGGGGTCCCTCCCAGGGAGACTGCTCCATGAATTCTCCAGTGTGAGTCCATCCTGTGAGCAGCAGCTCCCTGGGACCTGGGCAGCACCCCAGGGACAGCAGCCCTCCCTTCCACAGGGTCAGTCCTTTGGGACAGGCTGCTCCAGCCTGGGAGCAGGGCCTGTGTCTCCCAGGGGATCCTGGGCTCCTCTCAGGCATCCACCCACTCGTGTGTGGGCTCCTGCAGGGGCTGGGGGAATCTCTGCATCCCTGTGGATCCCCATGGACTGGGGGTGGATCTCTGCATCCCTGTGGATCCCCAGGGGCTGTGGGTGGATCTCTGCATCCCTGTGGATCCCCAAGGGCTGTGGGTGGGTCTCTGCATCCCCCATGCATCTCTGCATCCCCCATAGACCCCCATGGACTGTGGGGAATCTCTGCATCCCTGTGGATCCCCATGGGTTGTGGGGAATCTCTGCATCCCCATGGATCTCTGCATCCCCCATGGATCCCCGTGGGCTGCAGGGGCACAGCTGCTGCTTCACCATGGTCTCACCACAGCCTGCAGAAGAATCTCATCTTGGGCACCTGGAGCACCTCCTGCCCCTCCTTCTCCACTGCCCTTGGTGTCTCCAGAGTTGTTCTCCCATGTTCTCACTTGGCTCTTTTCTGGCTGAAATTAAAACTGCTCAATCAACCTTTTTGTTTATCTTTCTTCTCAAATCTGCTGTCACAGAGGTGTCACCAGCCTCTCTAACTGGCCCAGCTTTGGCCAGCAGCACGTCCATCTTCAGGGCCATCAGGGATTGGCTCTGCCAGACATGGTGGAAGCTTCCAGCAGCTTCTCACAGAAGCCACCCTGTAGGCCCCTGCTACCAAAAACCAAGCCATGTAAAACCAATACACCAACCTAGACAGAGATCCTTCAGAGGGACCTGGGGCACTCTGACCCAGGATGGAACAGGAGGAAGGAAGCAGGACATGGTTCCTGTGAAGTCAATGATATTTTGGAAAGGCAGAAGAGTCAGAGAATTGGTAGTGTAAGCTACCAGAATTAGTCTCTAATATCATCATGATGGGATCAGTAACTCCTGCATTTATAATTTCATTCATGCCAATTCTGTATCTCAGTTAAATTCACTTTTATAATCATTCCACTGTCAGTTCACACACAGAGAACCCTGCACCCAGAACAGCCTTGAAAACTTCTGAAGTTGAATTTTCTGACAAAAGTGCTTCCCAGCGTGGGAACTTGCTCTGAGCAGCAAAGGGAGGAAAGGCCTGGCAAAATGAACATTTTCCTAAGCTCCTGAGTCAAAAGCATGTGGAACTGGCTGGGGCAGTAAAGCAGGACCTGCTGGAGTCAGCAAGGGAAGCAGGGATTTGAGACCAGAGCACGGAACTGATTCATGGGGATGACAGAGAAGCACAGCTTCTCTCTCTTTCTTCTGCCATGTGAGCTCTGGACCTTGAGCCTGTGAGATTTGGATTTAATTGCAGATCAGAACGAGGGCAGGCACCACTTTGGGTCATTCCTTATGACTTCAGCAGAGCTACCACACAGCTTTATAGACTATAAACTTGGCTTTACAGACTGGCTCTGCTGTGGCTTCCTCCCAGCCCTCCACACTTGCCTTTTTGATCACCCTGAGGACCAAGCTGGCACATTTCTCAACCTGCCTGCAGGAACTGCTCCTGGCTGGTCATTACAGCCCTGCAGCCCACTGCTGGGTGCACACAGGTGCCTGTTTGTCTCTGGGTTTCTCAAAACTGATTTTTCCCTCATCTGTTCTCCTGGCAAAGCTCTGGGACCTGGAACAGGCACAGATTTCTGTGATGCTCTCCCAGTTCTTGGTTCCTCCTGCCTTCTGCTCTCAAAATGCCCACTGATCATTTTCTCATTTCCTTTCTCTTGACCAGTTATCAGCCCACACCAACTGAATCCCTTTAAGAGAGTTTGATGTGGGCTCATTTTGGAGACTCTGTAAATTCAGCCACTAATTTCTGTTGGACCAGATGCTTGTTGGCACCTTCAGTGAATGGTTTCCTTTTCTCAGATCCTCCTTTTTTTATCTCCTATCTCATTTACCCTTTATAATTTAGTCTACTAATTCTATTCCTTACTTCTACCCTCACTCCATCTGATGGGCTGCAGTGTCTGTGATTCCTTGGGTTGCCCCTGGAGGCTTTTTGAAAGCTGGTGTTGCATTTGTCCCCTTGCATTTTTCAGGCAGCAGAACTGGTTTAAGCAGTGGGCTAAGCACAATGGTTAGGAGGTCAATAGTCTCAAATTTGGGTGCCTTTAGGAGCTGTGTGAATTCCACCTGATAGTTGTTGTTATTCATCCTACCCGTTTGTTTTCAGATTTGTCCACATTAAGAATGACTTTGAGGGAAGCACCCACAGCCTGTTCTCAGGGGAAAACAAAGAAAATGATTTAATTTTATGGTGATGGCCTTGTGTTTGAGCTGCTCTTCCCATCCCTGCCACCTTTTGGCCTGTTGGATTGCCTGCATCTCCTGTGTTAGAAATATTATTAGTGGCTGCAATTACAGAGGAAAAGTAATTAGCTATTAAGAGTTGTCTGGCTCCTTTGCCCCATTTCCTAATCAAGTGAAGGGGTACAAGGGACTGACTCCCTTTGCACAATCATAAAATTCCCAAAGCCATTAGGAGGAAGGGGATAACATTGATGTTTGATGTTTGTCTCCATCAGCCTGTCATCAGCAGTGATGTCACCCCAGCCAGGATTTTGGGAGGAAGGTCCCTGGCATTGCCCCAGCCTGGGTGAGTCAGGCAAGATTTGCTTCTGCCAGCACAGGACTTGGCTGTGGAGACACAAGGCTGCTCCTCCCACCTCTGGGCAGGTGACCACACTGCCCTGGGAGCCAAATTTGGCTTCCTTTATCCATTGTCAGACCAGCATGAAAGCACCTGGAGAACAGCTCTGAAAGCCAGAGGGGTTGTGTGTCCCTCAGCTGTGCCACATTCTCTTTGTGGGCAAGTAGGATGACTTATTTCCATTGTACATCAAGGTTTGGGAAATCAGCTAAGAGTGATGAGAAAAGAGAGCTTTACTCTTGATCTTGAAAATTAGATTGTAGGGTATGTCTTTACAAAACTGCAGCTCAGAGACATCTGAAGTTTGGCAAGAGAATGCTCAGAAGATAAAACAAAAATTATCTTTTGGACCAGAAACATACTTGAGTATTTGGTGATGCCCTTTGGCCTGTGTAATGCTGCAGTTACCTTGCAAAATTTTTAATTATGTTTTTTGGAGATTTACTAGATTCCTTTATAATAATGTTCTTGGACAACAGCATTATACTCTTCACAGGACATGAACCAACCTGAGCAGCTTGTAAAATCAGTCCCAGAATACTTGAGTTGTCACAAACTCATATGCCAAATTAGAGAGGTAAAATTCTGAAAGGTCTTCCATGGAATTCCTGGGCTGCTTCAGCTCCCCAGAGGCAATGGAAATGAACTCTGAGAAATCACAGACGTGGCCACGCCAAAGACAGTTACTGGGTTCCAGTGCTTTCTTAGCTTCATTAGCTTTTATCACCAATTAATTAAAGACTTCACCAAATAATCTTCCCATTTCTGGACTTACTAAAGAGGGGGATGTTTGAATCTCACCACCTCAGTTTAGAAGCCTAGGATGTACGTGCCTACATCTGAGCTAGACTTTGGATTTCCTTTCTAGTCCCATGGGGAGAAACCAGTCCTTTCACTGTGTGATTCATGCTGCCTGCTTCAGATGGGAGCTTTAGGTGGAGGTAAATCACGCCCTGGTTGCTGAGGAAATATGGGATAATTTTGAACAGGTTTTTATAATTGTCCCATTCATAATACCCACAGACCCTTCCCATCAGGTCATTGTGAAAGCAGCTCTCTCGCTGCTGGAGGAGCAGTCCCAGTCAGGTAAAGACCTTTCAGCCACAGCTTGCTCCCAAATGAGCTATTCTTAGTGATGACAGCAGCTGAACTCAAGAGAATTAGCAGCAATTGATGAGCTCCTGCAGCAGAGCCACTCTGCCCAGCCAGGGTGGGAGCACTGGGGAGGATAAAGCACCATGGTCACAAAACTCAGCCACTATTAACCCACTCTGTCTCTGATTATCATCTTTCTGTTCACCATCTTGCCTCTTGCCCGTTGGAAAGATGCAGGAAGTGAGTTTGGATTACAACCAGCTCTGGCCTGCAGTGCTGGAGGTCAGAGTGAAAACCGCCTGGGGTTTGTCACTGTGAACTGCTCAGCCACCCTAAAGAAGATTCTGCTGACTCGTGGCTCACAGTCTTCAAGCAAAGCCAGGTGCCATGCAAGGCACCCTTCAATGTCTTCATAAAGGACTCAGAGGCAGCAATTGAAGGTGTAATTGAGTTTGTTGGTGACACTAAACTGGGAGGACACAGAGGGCCTGCAGAGAGCTCAGCAGATGAGAGAGCAGAGCAATTATGGAATCATGGAATGGTTTGGGTTGGAAGGGACCTTAAAGATCATCTCATTCCACTCCCTGCCACGGGCAGGGACACCTTCCACCATCCCAGGCTGCTCCAAGCCCTGTGCAGCCTGGCCTTGGGCACTGCCAGGGACCCAGGGGCAGCCACAGCTGCTCTGGGCACCTGTGCCAGGGCCTGCCCACCCTCACAGAGGATTTCTTCCTAATATCTAAACCTAATCTATGTCAGTTTGAAGCAGTTTCCCCTCATCCTGTCACTCCAGGCCCTCATGAACAGTCTCTTTCCATCTTCCTTGCAGGCTCCCTTAAGGTACTGGAAGGCCCCAATTAAGGCACCCCCAAAGTCCTTCCTGCTCCATGCTGAACAATGAAGCTTTAACCAGGCAGGTGCTGGATTCTGCCCCGGGGATGGAGCACCTTGGATGTGTGGGCATGCTGGGGAATGAGGGGCTGGAGAGCAGGAGAGGAAAGGGACCCTGGGCTCCTGGGCCATGGGAAATCAAATGAGCCAGAAGGGCCAGTGGGGTCCTGGGGGCCCAGCAGTGCCAGGGAGGAGATTATCGTGGCAACAGCCCCCTGAATAGGGAATAATTGGCATTAGTCATGCTAATGAGTCATTAGCATTGAGTCCATGATTGCAGAAGGCTGATCAATTGCTTTATTAAGCTATACTATATTATACTATACCATTAAAAAACTCATAACCCTTGCAGACTGTCCAATACAGCTTTAACCTAATTGGTCAATCAATCCAAACACCATCCACTGGCCAATTAAGAAACCACCCTTTGATAAAAAATCTCCATAACACATTCCACATGTGCACAACAACACAGGTGCAGCAAGTGGAGATAAGAATTGTTTCTCATTCTCTTCTCTGAACTTTCTCCCAGCTTCCCAGGAAAATCCTGGCAGAGAACTGTGTCTCTCTCTGTTCAGGGATATGTGATTGCCACAGGAGATTGTCCTGCTCTGCTCTGGGGCAGCTCCACTTCAAGTGCTGGGGGCAGTTTTGAGCACCACAATATGAAAAAAATCTAAATCTGTTGGAGAGCATCTAAAGGAGGGGTGCTGGGATGGAGAAGGATCACACAAGGAGCAGCTGAGGTCCCTCAGCTTCTTCAGCTGTAGGAGAGGGGACTGAGGGGAGAGCTCATCTCAGGCTGCAGCTCCTCGTGAGGGACAGCTCTGACCTCTGCTCTGTGTGACAGTGACAGGACCTGAGGGAACAGCTGGAGCTGGGCCAGGGCAGAGTCAGGCTGGGTATCAGGAAAGGTTCTTCCCACAGAGGGTGCTGGCACTGCCTGCCCTGCCAGGGACACCCTGTGCCCCCAAACACAGCCCTGGGCCCTCCTGGGTGGGTGAGGGTCAGACACTCATGCAAAAGCTGTGCCAGGGCAGCTCAGGCTGGAGCTCAGGGAAAGGTTCTTGCCCCAGAGGGTGCTGGCACTGCCCAGGCTCCCCAGGGAATGGGCACAGCCCCGAGGCTGCCAGAGCTCCAGGAGAGTTTGAATGCTGTTCCAGGGATGCCCAGGGTGGGATTGTTGGGGTGTCTGTGCAGGGCAGGGGATGGGCTGGATGGTCCTGGTGGGTCCCTGCCAGCCCAGGAGATTCCTGATTCTCTGATTTGTGATGCACACATCAGCCTGCTTGCCCTGGCTGGGAGCCCACAGTGGAATGCTTGGTTCAAGGAATGAGCAAGCCACATTTCTGACCCAGGAGGTTGTTCAGAGATTAGAAGCTTCTCACTCTATTATTTCTGACCAGCCTAGCATGCCTGGGGACAGCCAGGACTGTGTTTTATGGGCCAAACCCTGCAAATAGATCAAGGCTGAGGAACTGGAGGTGCCTCTGCATCTGTAATCACACCAGCTCTCTTTAGCTGATGTTTTGATGTAAGCTTACATTTCCTACCTCCTTTTTATTGGCCTTATTAATCAGCTTCATTAAGATAATGCACCTTCTATGTGTACCTACCCTCCTGCTATTAAGGAGCAGCTCAGCTTTCCTTAATTTGTAAACTTGCTGCCTGCTGGGACTTCTCACTGCAAGCCTCAAATTTAATCCACGTTTTGGAAAGAACTTCTTATCTTATTAACTTAAAATGCTATGTATTCTCTTTAAGGTGATGGGTAAACATAGAAACTAAACTAAACTAAACTAAGCTCTGGGATGATGGTTTGGCTTGCACTGTTTGATTGACCAGGTGTATTTTATCCTGCTCCCCATAGCATTCCTCCTTTCATTTATCTGTACAATTGTCTGGACTGACAGGTTGAGGTCTATCAATTATTTCAATCTCTGCCACACTAAATTACAGAAGGCCAGATTTCTCAGCTAGGCCAGACTGTGCCTTCTGTACCCTGCTGTCTCCAGAAGGGTTTACAGTCCCTTCTGAAAATATCAAAGGAAGTCTTTAAAGCCCAGCCAGATTCTCATTGTTGGGAGTCTCCAACTTCATCAAAAGAAGAGACAGTCTAGACAAAACACCTACAAACTTCACTCTCATCTAAAAATGTAACTGTTGTTTTTGTGGGGAACCTTTCACAATTTCTGCCCAGATCCACCCAATAAATTACATCTTTGCTGCTTTGAGTTCTGCCTCTGTTTCATGAATCCCCATGAAGACACGTTTGAAAAAGCACTTCCCTCCCTCTCATCTACCTTGGTGACCTTCCAGAGTGTCAAATCCAAAAAAATACTGATTATGAGGGAGCTCACAGGGCAGCAGCTCTTTGCTTTGAGAGTTGTGCACACTGGAGAACTCCTGGAAAGCCAGTGAAAATCTCATGAAAATTTGGCATCCATCAGACACTGGGGAATGCAGGACACACCATGGTAGATGGAGTCTCTGCAGAGGCTCCATGTCCAGGGAAATCCCTCCCCAGCAATGCTGGACCTGCATGATAAATAATGGGCCAATAATCCCAAAAGCTTCCTACACTCAGCTGCCAACAGCTCCTCAAATCTCTGCCCTCTCTAAGTTAATTAATCATCTCTTACTGATTCCTGCTTTGAGCTCTAATCCATTTTCCTGCCCCATAGACCTTATTTCTGCCTGGAAAATCATCTCTGTTTCTATTTTGTTCTGGTTTCAGCAGCTGCTCCAGTGGAGACCCACAGCACAGCATGGGGGTGTCAGATGGGTTCTTGAAGGCTTTTTTCCCCTTTCCACGTTCAGGAAAACAGACTGGAAACATCTAAAATGCTTGGAAAGGAGGAATATGAAGGGCCAGCTGCCTACTCAGGCAGTTTTAGCAAAGCCAGGCTTGGCCATGCCTCTCTGAGGGCAGGCACAGGCACTGCATGAGCTCCTGCAGTGACAGACTGAATAAATCAGGGGTGGCCACCTGCCAGAGAGGGACTTCTCATCAGGAGCTGGACTGACAGGACAAGGAGGAATGGGCTCCAGCTGAAAGATTAAGGTGAGATCCATGGGAGAAATTCCTTGCTCTGGGGGTGCTGAGGCTCTGGCACAGGGTGCCCAGGGCAGCTGTGGCTGCTCCTGCATCCCTGGAAGTGTCCCAGGCCACGCTGGATGGGGCTTGGAGCACCTGGGCTGGTGGAAGGGCATCCACCTGCCCCTGCATCCCCCAGGCAGCCAGGCTCTGTAAAACACAAACAAACCTGTCCCACAGGTAAAAACCCTCTGAGGAATGCCCTGACACGGCCACAGCTCCCTGAGGAAAGCATGGCAGTGACTCTGGATCATTCTGGATGAGAGGGGCCCTGAGCTGGGAACACAGGGCTGAGGCAGATCCACCAGTCAGTGTCAGGCTGCCAAAGGACCACAAACAGGTCCCAAGTGTCCATGTCCTCGTGGCCAACAGGTCCCAAATGTCCTCATGGCCAACAGGTCCCAAGTGTCCATGTCCTTGTGGCCAACAGGTCCCAAGTGTCCATGTCCTCGTGGCAAACAGGTCCCAAATGTCCTCGTGGCAAACAGGTCCCAAGTGTCCATGTCCTTGTGGCCAACACGTCCCCAGTGTCCATGTTGGAGTGCTTTTTTCCCCTTTCCACGTTCAGGAAAACAGACTAGAAACATCTAAAGTGCTTGGAAAGGAGGAGTGTGAAGGGCCAGCTGCCACACAAGCACTCTTAGGAAAGCCAGTCCTTGGCCATGCCTTTCTGAGGAGAAGCCAGACAGGCAATTCCCTGATGGGAGGAGTGCAAATGGCACCAGAACAGGACTTCAACACTGAATAAGTCACCTTGCTCTGTCCTAGGCATGGTGCCCTCCACGCAGAGAAAATAAAGTTATTGCTGGGACACAGCTCCCTGCTGTGAGCAGAGGATGTTGTTCCCTCTGGAAAAAGCCAGCTGCAGCCCCTCAGGGCTGTGCATCCCCCAGGGCACCCAGGGCTGCCCTCCCTGTCTGCCAGCACTGGGACATGCTCCCCTCCATCCCACCCATCCTGGAACCTGCTCCCTCACAGCTGCTAGAGACAATGCAGTTAAACAGAGGAGATTCACAGGCACCACGAAGTCATGAGATTTCTAGGGGGAAACAGGAGTTTTTGACAGCAGGACTGAGTCTGAGTGCTCACACTGGCAGGAAGGTTGGAAGCTCATGTTTTGACGTCCCTGCTGGTTGCTGTGGGGTCAACAGTGAAGGGACCCTCAAGCAGAGTGTTTCTAATTCCTTCTTTTGACAGATGTGATTCAGTGCAAATCCACTTGGCTGCATGACCTGGAAGCTGGTGGATGTGGAGGATTAAGGAGCAGGTAATTGCCAAAGATTAGAGAGCCAAGCTCTTAAATCACCCAGGAGGACGCGGATGAGATGGGCTCATCCCTTCAGATCAGTCCCCACATTCCTGCAGAAGCAGCAGAGCCAGAGGAATGCAGAGCCTGCACACATCACTAATAATGAATTGTTCCATTGTGACTGGTAATGGGAAGGTTCACTAATTAGAGGGAGTTTTTGAGCTGCAGGGGGTTACCCTGGCAGTGGCCAGGAGCTGTGGGCAGGCCCTGGTGCTCCCCTGGGTTGGGAAATCATGAGCAGAACTTGTGCCAACTCCCCAGCTCTGGCTGCCACGTGCTGGACCAGGGCCCGAGGGCTCAGCACTGGATTTACCCAGCTCCTTCTGGTGCAGGGAGGGCAAACTGGGTGGGACAGCAGGGGGGCAGAGCAGGGCTGGGGGGCAGAGCTATGGGGTGAGGCAGCCCCTGCCCAATCCATGCTCTGACCCAGCCCTTGCATGTCCCATGTGCCTAATGCCATGTGCAGCTGCTCTCCAGAGCCCTGGCCACCCCCACAGTGCTGGGGACTCTGTCACCACTCACAGCCACCAAGAGGTGCCCTGCAGGGCTCTCAGGTGGAAAGAGCTGCCAAGGACCCTCCCTGCCCCAGCACCAGGCTGCTCCTGCTGTTCACTCCTCCCACAGCTGCAGGCAGGGAGCTGGCCCAGCTGTTCCTCATGAGTGAGAGAGGACATCCCACCAGCCCCTTTGGCTCCCATGGCAGCTGCAGAATGTGGGAACCTTTGCCTGCTCTGGTGGAAAGCCCTGAGTCCCAGCTCTGCTCCCTCCCTTCCACTGATGGTGCAATGAGCCCAGAACCTGTGGCCTGGTCTCCTGGGAGAAAGGCAGTGAAGCATGTGGGCCATGTCTGGAAATCAGATGCCCTGTGTGTGATTCATTGGCATTCCCTCTGCTCATGCACCAAAAGATCATCTGTCCTGTCCAGACAAGTTTCACCAGCGTGAGCAACAGCAAAAGGCAGCAATATTCCAAATTAACAATATCTGAGAGGCTGGAGCTGACAGGATCCACCTGTGGGAAACAGCCCCCAGGTGTTCTCAGGGAACATCTGGTGGGCACCCTGTGAGGAATATGAGCAGTGAAACACCTTCCTGGCACAGAGAAAGCCATCAAAGACCATGGCAGGCTCCTGGCTGAGGGAGGTTACACATTCTGCAGCCTCACCACTCCAAAATCCACAGGA
Organism: Loriotus luctuosus; assembly: GCA_035582745.1. Taxonomy (NCBI): domain Eukaryota; kingdom Metazoa; phylum Chordata; class Aves; order Passeriformes; family Thraupidae; genus Loriotus; species Loriotus luctuosus. The sequence goes on from JAWWEY010000108.1 coordinate 1,304,261, forward strand.
CAAACAGCTCTGTTCACCCTGCTGAGTGCCAACTGGGGAAGTCCCAGTAGCAGCTGGCCAAGGGAGGGTTAAATGCCAGGCACACACCCCTGCAGGTGGCACCCAAGAGGCTGAGAGGAGGAAGGAGGGCACTCTGCTGTTCCCTGCACCTTCTGTCCCCCTGAGCTCCTGCTGCACTGGCCACAGGGCAAACATTGCTGTGGTTCATCCCTGGCCTCCACAGATTCCTTTCCCAGAGGCTTTTCCCTGCTCCTTTCCCATGCTTGGGATCTGCCTTGGAGGATGCTGGGCAGGTGTTTTCCCTGCTCCCTCCTCCCTGAGCAGGCAGGGTTTGCTCCTGGCTTCTCCCACAGCACTGGGGAAGGGCTCCTGGCACACAGCTCGTGGCTCTGCAGGTGACCTGCCAGGTGTGACTGTCACAGCCTGTGTCAGTCTGTCCTGCCAGCTGTGACTGTCACAGTCTGTGTCAGTCTGTCCTGCCAGGTGTGACTGTCACAGTCTGTGTCACAGCCTGTGTCAGTCTGTCCTGCCAGGTGTGACTGTCACAGTCTGTGTCAGTCTGTCCTGCCAGCTGTGACTGTCACAGCCTGTGTCAGTCTGTCCTGCCAGCTGTGACTGTCACAGCCTGTGTCAGTCTGTCCTGCTAGGTGTGACTGTCACAGTCTGTGTCAGTCTGTCCTGCCAGCTGTGACTGTCACAGCCTGTGTCAGTCTGTCCTGCCAGCTGTGACTGTCACAGCCTGTGTCAGTCTGTCCTGCTAGGTGTGACTGTCACAGTCTGTGTCAGTCTGTCCTGCCAGCTGTGACTGTCACAGCCTGTGTCAGTCTGTCCTGCCA
>JAWWEY010000108.1:1378779-1392306 GCA_035582745.1 Loriotus luctuosus
TATAATATAATATAATATAATATAATATAATATAATATAATATAATATGTTGTGTTGTATTGTATTATATTATACATATAATATATAATTTATATATCTCATCTTATCTCCTCTAGCCCCTCTGTGAAGGTTTGATGCAGGTGCGATGCCAGTGCCCCCACGGAAATATATTCTCCCAAAAAAATCTCACTTCCTTTTCAAACCAGGACAACCTCGGACATCCAGAGCATCCCTCCTCCTCCCTCCCTCCCTCCCTCATTAACACAGTTAAATTATTTAGTGCCTTTAACATAATTAACACGTTGCAATCCTAAACTGCCAGCAGCTGCCCAGCCCTGCAATTTCTCCTTCCAGCTGCCCATTAATGCCTCCCTGCGGGCCATTAGAAAGAAAGAAAAGGCCACAAATCCCAGCCCTGCGCTGGAGGAGAAGGAAGGAGCAGGGCAGAGGACTCGTGTGCATTAACACAACTCATCCACTGCAATCCCAGGCTGCTTGGAGGCTGCTGAATCCCCGATTTATCCGGCCCACAGCAGTGCAAAGGTGTGTGCAGGGCTGGAGCGCTGCCCCGCTCCCTGAGTTTTGCAGATGATTTTGGTTTTTTGCTCCCTGGTTTTTGCAGGTGATTTTGGTTTTTTGCTCCCTGGTTTTTGCAGGTGATTTATTTTTCGCGCTGTCTCACTCCTCAGTTTTGCACGGAAATCACCACAGCTCCACGTGATGATGATGATGCTGCACCTCCCACCTGTAATTCCCTTTGCATATGCTCATTGTGTAATTGGGAGAGGTAATCAGGCAGGGAAAGGAGTTGGGAACCGGGGCTGTGGCCCTGAGGCACATCAGGCAGAGGTGCCCTCTGCTTTCCCCATCACCCTTTCAGTGCTCAGGTGTCCAATCCTCGGGTTTATCCCAGCTCTGGTGGCTCCCTCGGGAGCAGCAGTCCATTCCAGCCCCCCGTGTGCCAGAAGCTCCTCACAGGCAGGATCCCCTGTGCAGCTCAGACACATCCCCCATGAGCTCGTGTGTTTGTGGAGGGATGTCCCCAGCCTGTCCCCTCCCTGTGACTCACCTTGGATAAACCTTCCTGGGGCGCTGTGTGGCAGGCCCAGAGCCTGCAATGCCTCCATGGCATTCAGCAGCCCAAGATAGGAAATGCCCAGTGATGATGACTGGACCTTAGAAGCCCCTTTGTCTGCCTTCAGACCCTTGCTTATCTCTCTGTAAGACTGTAGGTCACTTTCCTTTGGCCTTCAATATGGACAATTTCTAAAACCCCTGTATCCTATAAAAACCCCTACTTTTGCCCAGTTTGGCAGAAGAGCTGTCCCTGAGAACCTTCATAGAAGATTCAACAAAGACACTCCTGTGGAACCTCACACAGCCTTCCCCTGTCTCTCTGTGTATCTGTCCAAGGCACCCAGCAAGCTGAGAGCTGAAATCACAAATGAGCTGATAATCACTAAAGAGCTGATACCACCTAAGCTTGCTAAGGTGGCCTGGGAGCTGTTAGGGAACTCAGACAGGCTGTGCTGAGCAGGGCTGGGCTATCCAGACCCCACTGCAGCCCCCTGGGGATACCCCAAACCCAGCAGAGGCTGCATTATTGTTTCATCAGCATGGCCTTGTGCAAGGCTCCAGCTGAACATGCCAGTGCCATGCAGCCAGCAGTGTGGCCCTGCACTAACTGCTGAGTTCACACCTGTGCAGAGGTGTGTGCACAGCTCCAAAGCCACCAGGTCCCCCATGAACCTCCCAACCCTCCCCAGGACAGCCCAGTGGTGTGACATTTCCCACCCCTCTGCAGAGGACACTGCTTCAGGTACTTACATGTCCAGGCTCTGATTTTGGGTGCTGCTGCCTGGTACTGTCCAGCTGTGGCAGTGACTTCCAGGGCGTACTCGTGTCCTGGGGCCAGCCCCGTGAAGGTGAAGTTGTGGGTGTCCCTGCCCAGCGAGGCTGTGGCTGCCACAGTGCCCAGGGGTGCCCGGTACAGGGTCAGGCTGTACCCATCCCTGCCCCCAGCCGGGGCCCCCCAGGCCACGCTCAGCCTGTCGGGGTGCCCCGAGCTCAGCAGGCGCACGGCGGCCGGGGGCAGCGGGGCTGCGGAGGGAACACAGGGAGGGAACACAGGTCAGTGCCAGCAGCTGGGCTGGGCACAAGGACATGCTCCATGGGGAGGAAACACAGGTCACTGCCAGCAGCTGGGCTGGGCACAAGGACATGCTCCATGGGGAGGAAACACAGGGCACTGCCAGCAGCCACAGCTGGGCTCATTCAGCACAAGGAGATGCTCCATGTCTGTGCCAGGCCTGTGCTGCAGGAGCTGGGGCAGTAGCACGGGTGGGGAGGAAGCACAGGGCACTGCCAGCAGCCACAGCTGGGCTCAGAACAAGGTGTGGTTTCTACCTGTGGGAAAGGACTCAGTGACCCTTCTGTACACAGGCACAGTACAGGTGCCCTGTACACGTGTGCTTCTGTGCACAGGGAGATGGGTCAGCACAGGCAGGGAATGACCCAGCACAGGCACATCTGAGCAGCTCTGTCTGTACCAGGCCTGTGCTGCAGGAGCTGGGGCAGCAGTGGGCATGGGGAGGAAGCACAGGGCACTGCCAGCAGCCACAGCTGGGCTCAGCACAAGGATGTGCTCCACATCTGTGCTGCAGGAGCTGGGCAGCAGCAGCAGGGTGCCCAGGCTGGCTGGGGCTCTGTGGCAGCTGTCTCCTGCCTGGCTGCTGGCTGACACTGTGGGTGGCTCTCAGGGACAGGGTGTGGCACAGGGTCAGGCACAGACTCCTCGTGCTGCACCCAGCAGAGAACAAGCACTGGGTACTTGCATGGGTGGCAGAGGTAAGCAGGACAGCTGCAGCAGATGGTCCCTGACTGAACTGGGAAGGGAACAGAAGAACACAGCAAGGAGAGCATCACACTCACCTGTGCAGTGGGTGAGGTTTGGGGTGCTGGCATGGAAGGGCCCAGCTGTGGCCCTCACTGCCACGTTGTAGCGGGTGCCAGGGCTCAGGTTCCTCAGGATGTGGCTCCTGGCACGGCCACCCAGCAGTGTGTGCCCCACAGGAGTGCCAGATGCTGTGTCATGGGCATCCACCACGAAGCCTTCTGCCCCTGGGCCCAGCACTGCCCAGGACACCACCAGAGCTGAGCCTGAGGGGCTGCTCAGGGTGAGGTTCACAGGGGCCAGGGGATCTGCAAAGCAACAGGGAGACAGACAGTGAGTCCTCCTGCTCAGTGCTGACAGCTGGCTGCTGTGGCCAGGGCTCCTCCAGGCAGGCTGGAGCAGAGCTCCTCTGAGAGAAGCCTGGGCACCAAGGGCCAGGCAGGGCTCATGGCTTTGGGAGTATCACCCCTGGGGTGTGCTGCTGGATGTGGCAGGGGAGATAACCAGAGCCCCTGGGGTGGATGGGGGGACTGGCTCTGTGCCCAGGATGGAGTGAGGGCAGTGAGCAGAAGGGTGGGACCATCACACAGAAGCTGTGGGCACAGCTTGGCATGGGGAAGGTGGTGGTGGGTGCTCTGCAAGGATCAGATGGAGGCTCACAGTGGGGTCCCCAGCCCAGCCAGTCAGACTCACATGTCCATTGGGTGACGTTGATGGAAGAGGCTTCTAAGGAGCCTTTCACAGCAGTGACCTGCACAGCAAACTTGCTGCCTGCTTCCAGCTGAGTCCAGGTGGTGTTCAGGGCATCTGCACTCAAGGTCTGGACCTGAATCCTGCTCTGGGTGCTGAGGCTGTACAGAGTAACACGGTAGTGGTCCCTCCTGCCAGGGGGCTCGTTCCAGGATGTGTAAAGCTCTGAGGAGCTGCCTGGGTTGGTAAGGCTCAGGTTTGTAGGTGCAGCAGGAACTGTGAGGAAAAACAAAACACACGAGTCAGAGAGGAAAAAATCCACTTCTGAACATGCAGCCATCTTTGTACAAGGAGACTGTGAGGGGCAGGAAGTGACCACAGGCCAGCTTCATCAGAAACCAGACCAGGGTACCTTCCTTCTCCCTGCTCCTGCCCCTGCTGCTGCTGCTGCTGCTGCTCCTGCTGCTGATGCTGCTCCTCCTCCCTCTTCCTCTCCTCTCCTTCTCCTCTCCCTTTCCTCTCCCTCTCCTCTCCCTCTCCTTCTCCCTCTTCTCCTCCTCTCCCCAGGTGCTAACACTGATGCCACCCCCCGTGGGTGTCAGCTGCTGACCTGTGCAGCCGGTGATGTTCTCGGGGAGGGAGCGGTAGGGCCCAGCCACCGCCCAGATCCTCACAAGGTAGCACGTCCCTGCTTCCAGCTGTGGCACAGTGACATTGGTGCTGTCCTTCCCTGCTTCCAGGTTCCTTGGCTGTGCAGAAGAGCCCTCCTGGAGCACGCTGAGCAGGTATCCATCCCTGTGGCCAGCAGCAGCCTCCCAGTGCACAGTGAGAGCCCGGGCTGTGCTGACAGGGCTGGCAGACAGGGAACGAGGAGGCAGGGGGACTGTGGGAGAGAAAGAGCGTCACTGGGGCACACCTGGGCTGGCCAGAACTGATCCAGTGTGGGAATGGAGCTGGGAGCTGGAGGACTGGGGGCATGCACCCAGTGGATGGGAGCAGGGGAGCTGTGCTGTACCCGTGTAGCCGATGGCAGTCTGAGAGGAGATGCGGTGCGGCCCGGCCTGGGAAATGATCTCCACGCGGTACCGGGAGCCTGGCACCAGCCCCTGCAGCTCCAGCTGGGTCACTCCACGGGGCACAGACACGTTCCTGATAATGGACAGGGACTCAGCCACTGAGAGCTGCACCAAGTGGTCTCTGCCACCTCCAGACTCCACCCAGCTCACGTGCAGCTCCTGGGGCTCCCGGCCAGGCTGCACACTCACGTTAGCCAGGGACAGGGGATCTGCAGGGAAGCACAGCATGGACACCCATGAGGTGGTGGAGGAGCCAGGGCACAGCCTGCACCTCTGCACACATGCAAGCTGCCTGTGCATGTCCCCAGGGTGCTGCTGGCAGGCAGGTGCTGAGAACACCCAGCTCCCAGTGGGCTGCTCTGCCCCACAGACAGGGAGCAGCAAGCCCATACAGGTCTCTGTGCTTCCTCTCTCACATTCCTCTCCCACCAGTCCCTGGCTGGCCTTCAGATCACCAGAAGGTTCAACTCTACTGGGGAAAAGGATCCTTTGGGGTACAGCTCACAGCACCTAACCTATGACACCTGCTCTGTCTCCCAGGACAGGGAGCATGCAGGTGTCACTGGAGCCCTCCCTCCACCCAGACAAGTTTGTGTCACTGCTAGCCTTGCAGGCAGTGCCAGGATGTCCCATCCCTGCAGAAGACTGGGAACATTTCTGACTCACATGTCCACTCAGTGGCAAAGTGTGACGAGGATCTGTATGGGCCAGCGAGGACAGTCACCTTCAGGAAGTACTGAGTGCCAGGGGACAGCCCCAGGAATGTGAAGTTGTGGGTGTTTGGCCCCACTGAGGTGTTCCTCTGTGCTGCATGGCTCTTGCTGTAGAGCTGGAGGTGGAACTGGTCCACATCACCAGCAGCCTTGTCCCAGAAGGCCGAGAGCCCCATCGGGCGCCGGGTGTTGGTCAGGGTCACTCCGGATGGAGCCAGGGGGTCTGAGAGAGAGGAGACAGCCAGGCAGTGAGAGGGGACAGCCAGGCAGGGAGAGGGGACAGCCAGGCAGTGAGTGGGGACAGCCAGGCAGTGAGAGGAGACAGCCAGGCAGGGAGAGGAGGCTGTGCTGTGCTCTGGGGTTGTCCTGGGCACCCTGCCCTGCCTGTGCCTGCTGGGGTTAGGTCAGGAGTCAGCACAGCAAACCCAGAGCAGCCAGAGGCCCTGCTCCACAGCAGATATGGGAGTGGGTCCCCACCTTCCCCTGGGTGACATTTGGGAATGTTTTCTGTTCCTCCTGCACTGCAGACCCTTCTGCGTCCAACATGGCCGAATGTGGCCCCAGCTGACTGCCCATTCTGTCTGTCTGTGCACCCATTCTGTCTGTCTATGCACCTGTTCTGTCTGTCTATGCACCCATTCTGTCTGTCTGTCTGTGCACCCCTGTCTCTGGCTCCCACCTCCCCACACATGGGCCACTCTGAGCATTCTGCTCTCAGGGGCAGGGGTGGCTGTGACCTGCAGCAGGGTGAGGTAGCACTGTCACACTCACACGTCCAGTCAGTGGCTGATCTCCCAGGGGATCTGTAAGGCCCAGCCACAGCAGCCATCTCCAGCGTGTACTGCCGCCCAGGGACCAGGTTCTCCAAGGTGACATTGCTCCAGTCACTCCCCACAGTCACATTCCTGACCTGCTCCTGGGACTTGGTTTCCCAGAGGGTCCCTGTGTAGCCAGTGGTGCCAGAGGAAGCTGCTCTCCAGGAGGCTTGCAGAGAGGTGCTGTGGCCCCCATTGCTGAGGGTCAGCTGCTCTGGGGGCAAAGGGTCTGGGAAAGGAAAGGTCTAGAATCACCTGGCAGCACTGCAGCTCCAAATGTGCTGGGGCAGGAGTCCCTACCCTGGGAAAAGCTCATCCAAGTGCTTGGACCACCCCTGCTGACACCCACACACCAGTCTGGCAGGGACTGGGCCTGCACAGCTCAAACTGGCAGAGAAAAAAATTGTTCTGGTGCTGGAGGAGGTGGTGGGTGGTGGAGGGGTGGCTGAAGGCAGTGACAGCCTGAGCAGTGCCACAGGAGGGGGGCTGAGGAGAAGGGCACTGGGCTCAGCTGCCCCTTGTGCCTGGTGACTGGGAAACTGCAGGGTCACACACATCAGCAGCACCTCTGCCTCCTGCTGAGCCTTTTGCCCAGTTATTGGATCAGCTGTGGAAGATGTGTGCTGTCAGTGCCCTGAGGTGTGACATCAGTGGAAGGGATTCTTCTAGATTTCCTAGTATTAAAAACTAAACAATCATCATCATTCCACAATCGCCCCAAAACAAATACAGAACTAATCCTAAAACCAACCCCTTCCTTTTCTTTTTTCCCCCCACAAAAAAAAAAACCAAACAAAAATATAAATCATGATCACAAATCATCAATTCATCATCCATTAAACTTCAGTGTTTAAAAAGCATGACACTGAAGATGTCAGGATGGCTGCCACACACAGCCAAGGACAGAAGACAGTCCTACCATCAGGGGCTGTGGCACTCACATGTCCAGTTGGAGATGCTCTGGGGTGAGGATGTGTAGGGACCAGCCACGGTGCTGACCTCAAAGGTGTACAGGGTGCCAGGGTGCAGGCCCTCGTAGGTGAAGCTCGTGGCACCCCTGGGCAAGGAGCTGTTGTGCACAGGGTGCTCTGCCAGGCTGAGGAGCAGCAGGTAGCCCTGCCCTGAGGCCTCCTCCCAGCTGGCCAGCAGGCTGTGGGGGCTGCCCTGGCTGGACAGGCTCACAGCAGAGGGTGCTCGTGGTTCTGCAAGGGACAAGGACAGCATGACACGGGGCAGTGCATCAGGCACGGCTTTCACAAGATATTTGCTGCTTTTCAAATTGCTCTAGGTGACCCTAGAGCAGGGGGGGTGGACTAGAGGATCTCCAGAGGTCCCTTTCAACCCTAGCAGTGATTCTGTGACACTGCAGTTGTCTCCACCCCACACAGGGGCAGAAGGGGCTGCAGGGAGAGCTCTGGGAGACCCCCAGCACCACAGGTTGGGTGGGTACCTCCCCACAATTGCCCCTCCCCAGAGTGGCAGCTCTGGGACAGCACCAGCTGTGGCTGCACAGGTCACCCAGGAGAGTGAGCACAGGGAGATGTCCCCTCTGGGGGGCTGTTGGTGCTTCCCTGCCCACCCACCCAGCCGTGCTGAGGGGAAGGCAGCAAGCTGCAGGGACCTGCCCAGCAGAGCCCAGAAGGCACCAAGCAGGATCTGGTCTTGCTCTGTGCCTGCCACAAGCCTGCCCAGGAGCTCTGAGCCCACCCTCACCAGGAGCTGTGGGGAGGCAGAATTTCCTGCTCTGACCCACAACCTGCTCTTTGAGACCAGGTGTCCCAGTGGCCTGTCCCTGTGCCTGCCTCACCCCCAGCCCCCTCCAGGCAGCAGGAACAGCCCCAAGGGCCACACGTGGCCTTTCTGCTCACCTGTCCAGGCTGCTGAGCTCTGAGCTGATGCCCTGTAGGGCCCTGCCACCACCACCACCTGCACAGAGTACTGCTGGCCAGGGCTCAGCCCGTGGAAGGTGACGTGATCGTTGTCCCCACCCACGGAGATGTTCCTGCTTGGAGCACTGTCCTGTCCCTCCTGCAGGGTCACCAGGTAGAAGTCCCTGTGTCCCCCTGGGACACTCCAGCGAGCCTCTAAGGAGTTCTGCTCCTCTGCCCTGCTCAGGGTCACATTGTCAGGACTCAAGGGGTCTGGAAGGGAATAGGATTGTGTGAGTCAGGGTTATGGGGCACTCTGTACCCCTCACACTGCTGAGCCTCATTCCTGCAGGGTTACGTCCAGCCTTAGACATCCTTCTGGACTGAGCCATCTGCACTCCCCAGCACAAGCATTCCTGGACTAACAGAGTCCAGACAAAGCTGGCAGCCTTTCTGGGAAATTCCTGAAAGTCTCCTTGCACTCCATTCACATCCCACCATGAGCTTGCTGATATTCCCAGCAACTGGCCCACACCAAACTCCTGGCCAGGCGCCCCTGGCTCGTGTGTCTGGCATGGGGGAATTCTGTTCAGTGGAGCAGGTCAGAGCTGCAGACAGCAACAGCAGGGATCAGCCTCACTCCAGAGCAGAAAGAAACCAGCTGGAGCTCTGGAGGCTTTCCAAAATCCCATCTGCACGGAGCAGGGAGCAGGCTCCAGCTTCCCAGGCTGGCAGGTGGAGCAGGAAGGAGCTGGAGATTTGACACCTGGTGGCACCCAGCTCCTCCCAGCACACACATGAGCAGGGTTTGGCCAGTGCCAGGACAAGGCACTGGCCACAGCAGCTCTGAGTCTGCTCTGGCACCTCCCTCATGTGAGGGCCAATGCTACCTTGGTGTTAGAGTGAATCTGTTCTGCCCTCTTCACTTCCCTCCTGGTTTTCCTGGAAACACCTGGGACAGCAAGTTCAGGACTGGAACTTTTTACTGGGCTATGGATGTGGTGTCACCAGCAAAGTTTCCCTTTTTCAGGGCCCTCATCAGGCTGAGGCCAGAGTAGAGAGTGGCTGGGGGAATGCTGCAATAGTGGGTTCTGCAAGGGCTGCCCTCACTGTTTTGACCTGCCAGAGGCTCCTGTATCCCTTGGCTGTATTTGCACAGCACCCATCATGTTGGGAACATCCACCAGGATGAGGTGATCAGGTGCTACCACAACATATCCTTGACAGCAATCAAAGAGCACCAAATATTCATTTCATAGAACCACAGAACTGTGGAATGGTTTGGATTGGAAAAGGTCTTGAAACTCATTCATTCCCCCTTCCACTATTCCAGCCCTCCAGGCCTGTCCAGCCCTGCCCTTGGACACTCCCAGGGACGGAGCAGCCACAGCTGCTCTGGGCACTCTGTGCCAAGGCCTCAGCACCCTCACAGGGAAGAATTTCTTCCTAATATCTAATTTAAATCTCTCCTATTTTAGTTTAAAACCATTCACCCCTCGTCCTATCACTGTCTGCCCATGTAAAATGCCTTTCTTTTTCTTGCATAAGCCCCTCCCAGAGGCCTCCAGTTCAAACCAGCTCAGCTGCTGCCCCTTTGCCCCATTTTTCCTGTTGCTCTTGTACAGCCATGAGAGCCAAGCCCCAGCAGCACTGAACATCAGTGGGATCTGCTGCCCTTCCATCCTCCTCCCAGGGGAGAGCCCCCAGGCTGCTCCCACTGCATGCCAGGGAGAAGCAGGCCAGCACAGGGGATTCACTGGCCCCACCACAGCAGTGCCCCAGAGCTGGGTCATGGAGCAGCTTTTGGCCAGGTCCAAGCAAAACCACCCTGTGCACCCAAGGATGTTTGGATTCAGAGGCTGGACCAGAGGCAGGGAGAGAGCTGGGGCCACCAAGCTGATACTCACACGTCCAGGCAGTGGCATTGGGTCCCAGTGCAGTGTAGGGCCCAGCTGTGGCACTGAGCCCCAGCCAGTAGTGAGTGCCAGGGTGCAGATGCTGGAAGGTGTAGCTGCTGAGGCCCCTCCTGGCTGACAGGCTCATGCTGACCTTCTGGGTGAGGAGGTTGTGCAGCTCCAGGTGGAGCCAGGCAGCCCCTGCAGCCCCTGCCCAGGAGGCGACGAGGCTGGTGCTGGAACCTGGGCTGAGCCTCAGCTGGGTGGGGACGGAGGGAGCTGAGGGGAAGAGAGGACACAGCAAGGGTCAGCACTGGGGGTGGTGGTGCCTGGAGCCTCCTCTCTCCCCCTGTGCCCACAGCTGCTCTCTGTGGCATAGGGTGAAGGTGTGGTAGGGGTCTGCTGAGGGGTATCTCTCCTGTGCCCCCTCCCACACAGATTGGAGGTCCCTCCACATTGCCATGTTCTTTCAGGCTGCAGGGCAGAAGGGTGGCAGACTGGGTACTGCAGCACTCCCACAGCTCTCAGCAATGAGGAGATCCAGGATCCCCAGACTGCCCCTCTCTGTTGGGAGCAGACAAATCCAAGCCCTGGGTGCTGCAAGGCAGGCCCAAGTGCAAAGTTTTCCCCTCGGCCCAGGCACTCAGCTCACAGTGGGGTTGTGAAACACTCCAGCTGTTCCCCACCATTCAAGCTCCCCACCTCAAGCCTGGAGACCTCCTCCCCTTGCCAGCCCAGCACATGTGCTGCATCCTTCCTGCCAAACCCTTCCTAGCACCCCTCCCTCCCTGGGCACCCACCACTCCCTACCTGTCCACTGGTGGGCACTGGTGCTGGCCTGGCGGGGCCCAGCCAGGGTGCTGACCTTCAGGGCATACTCACTGCCCGCCTGGAGCCCCTCAAAGAGGAAGGTGGAGGTGCTGGGCAGGAGGGACACGTTCCTCACCAGGCTCTGGGAGTGGCTGTGCCACAGTGCCAGGCTGTAGCCGTCCCTGAGGCCGTGCCCGTGTGCCCAGGCTGCACGCAGAGAGGAGGAGCTGCTGCTGCTCAGAGTCAGGTTCAGGACAGGTGAGGGACCTGCATGGGACAGGGACAGACACTGCTGGCTGCCTCTGCCACAGCCTGAGCTGGCAAGCTGCTCACAGGCTGGTGGAACTTGCCTTTGCCTGGCAGCTTCACAGGAGCCAGTCACAGAGCCCTGGAAGGGTTTGGGCTGGAAGGGACCCTAAAGCTCACCCAGTCCCACCCCCCTCATCAGGCTGAGGCCAGAGCACAGAGTGCCTGGGGGAATGGTGCAATAGTGGCTTCTGCAAGGGCTGCCCTCACCGTTGTGACCTGCCAGAGGCTCCTGGATTCCTTGGCTGTATTTGCACAGCACCCATCACGTTGGGAACATCCACCAGGATGAGGTGATCAGCTGCTACCACAATATATCCTTGACAGCAATCAAAGAGCACCAAAAATCCATTCCATAGAACCACAGAACTGTGGAATGGTTTGGAAAGGACCCTAAAGCTCATTCATTCCCCCTTCCACTATTCCAGCCTCCCAGCCCTGTCCAGCCTGGCCTTGGACACTCCCAGGGATGGGGCAGCCACAGCTGCTCTGGGCAGCCTGTGCAGACACCTTCCACTGGCTCAAGATGTTCCAAGCCCTGTCCAGCTTGGCCCTGGGCACTACCAGGGATGGGGCAGCTAAAGTTTCTCTGGGCAACCTGTGCCAGGGCTTCATCACCCTCACAGGGAAGAATTTCTTCCTAAGATCTGATCTAAACTTCTCCTCTGCCAGTTTAAAACTCTTCCCTCTCGTCCTGCCACCATCTGCCATGTAAATAGCCCCTGTTTCTCCATTTTCAAATCCCCTAAAAGGCATTTTAAGGTCACCTGGGAGCTTTCTCCTTTCCAGGCTGAACAACCCCAGCTCTCAGCCTGTCTCCAGAGCAGAGGGGCTCCAGCAGGGATTCCCCAAGCACAGCCCAATCCCTGACCACTCACCAGCCTCCTTTGGGCTGTGTGGCTGCACCATCCCCTTGGATCAGACTCAGCAGCTCCTCTGAACGGAGCAGGGAGGCTTGGTCAGGCCCAACACATAAAGGTGAAGCCATCATCATCTGGAAGCTCACCTGTTGACAGGTCCTCTGTTCCTGCTGGCCCTGTGGGGGTCCTGCCAGCTGCCTTTCTGTGACAACCAGCTTCTGCTGCCTGACACCAGCCCTTCCAGTGCCCCATCTCCTCCCTCCAGCTCTACTCTCCTTTGTTAGGTTTCCCACCTTCACCTGCACTGATTTACTCAAGGATCTTCTGGAGAGGTGCAGGCAAGGGCTGCCAGCCCCACCTGAGCTCTAGAGCCACCAGCCCTGCCCCTTCTCCAGCCCTTGGCACAGAGCAAAGCCTGGGGGTGAGCAGTGATTGACAGAGATGTGCCAAAATTGTGGAGCAGATGCTTCTTCCTTGTAGCTGTTTCTTAACTCCCAAGCATGACATTTTCCACCCCTCAGCTCTCTGTGAGCCACACCATGGGCTGGTCCTTCATTACCTCTATTCTAGGAGGAGAAGACACAGCATGAACCCAGCCCATACAAGGAGCAGGGGCAGGACTCTTCTTCCACAAGGATGAGGGAATGACCCCTAAGACTCTGGGCATCCAGAAAGGCCCCTAGTTCTTGTGAAAGTGAGGAAAAGCCCAACCTAAAACTCTGGGGACCCAGGAAAGACCCCAATTCTTGTGAAAGTGAGGAAAAGCCCAACTTCCCACAAACTAGTAGGACTCCAAACAGCACAACCACCACTGGTAGGAGCACTGAGGTCCTGGGGAGCCCTTACTTGTCTGTGCTGTGATGGTCTGGCTGGTGGTGTCCCTGCAGGCCAGCGTGGCTGTCACCTCGATCTCGTAGCGTGTGCCAGGAGTCAGCCCATGGAAGCAGAAGCTGGTGGTGTTGGGTCCAGCAGAGCCATTCTGCAGCAGCATGCCTGACCCCAGGGGGGACAGGGCAAGGAAATATCCCCTGGCACCTCCCTCTGGCTCATCCCAGGACAGGAGGAGGGAGTCTGGACGGTCATGGTCGCTCACACTGACATTCAGGAGGGTGCCTGCAGAGGCAAATCCAAAACTCTCAGCAGGGATTGGTGGTGCTGGGTGCCAGCCTGCAGGGCCAGCTCCCAGGCACCCACCCTTGCTGGGGTACACCACCACCCTGACTCCAAGGGCTATGAACAGCCTTCTGAAGAACATTCAGAAACCTTCATTAACTCAAAGGAAGCTGTCAAAGAGATGCTCCTAAGCATGGAGCATCTGCTCCACTGGAGAAAGACCAGAAGGCTTCAGTCACCATGGGCTTTGTCCAGAGTCCTGGTTTAAGGCAGAGAACTTCCCTGGCTGGGTATAATCCATTGCTCATCACCTTTGCTGGCCTGAGCCCCCCAAAAAGATGTTGAAGGCTCTGGATCCACCATGGAGAAGCAAGACAGGGGGCAGAATGGATATGGCAGGTGTTGTAGTGCGTTTTTATACTTTGTAATACTTTGAAGTAGTTTTGTCTTGTATCCCCATATTCTTCCCAAATGGTTTATCCCAGACT
>JAWWEY010000108.1:1392406-1407868 GCA_035582745.1 Loriotus luctuosus
CTGAGGTGTAGGGGCTCCTTTGGGACTCCTAGAATAAAACCTTGGATTAACCCCTGCTAAGAGTCGGCCCTTTATCTTCTACCCATGTCTCTGGTGTCTCTTCTGCTGCAAAGGCGACCAGCCCAGCTGCCCTCAGGACCCTCGGGGCACAGAGAGTGTCTCCCTGCTGTCAGCTGTGTCAGGGGTGCCCCCCGGTGTCTGCTGAGTCGGGACTGGCCGAGGGTTCCTGAGAGGCTCCCACAGGGACAGAGACAGGCAGGGGACCACTGTGCTCCCTGCAACAGTCTCTGCCTCTGTGTGGGCTCTGACAGAGGAGGGGCAAAGGCTGCTTTGGGGGGATCCAGACAATGAGTCACCCCCATCCTGCCCAGTTCAGAGGTGACATGGGAGGAGTGGGACACTGCATGCATGGAGGAAATGTGGCACCAGAGTGGGCCCAGCCCCTGCTGAGGTGCGTCCTTGCCCTGGCTGTGCTGCAGCAGTCAGGTCAGTGTGCTGGGGCTGTGGCATCCCAATGGAGTGTCTGGGGACAGGGAATTGCCATTCAGGGCTTGGCCTAATTGATGGGTCAGTGGCTGAAACTGCTACTGAATTCCTGCCCTTAGAGCTGCTCAGGAGTCACCCACACAAGAGGAGCCAAGCAGAGCCTGCCTGTCAGGCCCAAGCTGGTGGTGTGACCAGGGCAGGGTCCATCTCTGCCTCACAACGTCTCCAGCAGATTGTTACACACCCCCATCCTCAGCCTTGCTGTCAGTCATGGAACCATTTAGGTTGGAAAAGCCATTTAAGATCATTGAGTCCAACTGCTCCCCCAGCACTGCCAAGTCCAGCACTAACCCAAGTCCCCAGGTGCCACATCCATGACCTTTCTATGGCACTCAGCTTTTGGAAAATGCCAGAACAGCTCTAGTGCTAATAAGACATTTGTGAAATAATTAGCACTTAAAATGTATGGTGTGCAACACGTTGTGACAGGCTTACACAGGGTCTGGCAGAGTGAGACTGCAGGAACCAAGCACAGTGCCCCAGAGGGCTGCCATGGGGCACCCTTTACAGCCAGGGAGGAGCAGTGTGGGGTGAGCCTGGGGCTGGAACACCATTGGCACTGCTCAGCAGCTCTGTGTGTGTGTCTGCCACAGAGCTGGACTTGCTGAACTATGTGCAACTCCTGCTCCATGCAGTGCTGTGGTTTGGAGCCTGCTGGTGAGGGCAAAAGGACCAGAGGACATCAGATGGACATGAACAGGAGCACACAGTGCCCCACAGGGCCATCCCTGAGAAGTTCAAGTGCATATTTAGCATCAGCCAGCTCAGGAAGGGTGATATTTAGCTAACTGAATGTAGCTGGGTGCCATGGGTGAGATGTCTATACCTGGTCCAGCTGCCCTGGGCCACCCTTGCAGTCAGCAGTCACCCAGAGCACCAGGCAGAGCTGACCTGAAGGCAGCCCACAGCTCACTGTCCTGCCTGGCGTCAGGCAGGGATGGTTTGTTACTGCAAGCTCTTTCTTATCTCCTGCAGGTGTGAGTTCTCAGCCCATGTTCCCCTGCTTGAGTTTCCAGCAGCTTCATCACCTGCCTCTCTCTGTCACCCTCCCCATATCTGCAGCACAAACGCACCTAAAATGGGCCAGAGGCCTGTGACCCCAGCACTGCTCACATTCCCACTAACCACACCACACACAGCACATCCACACACACCCCATGCCCTGAGAGGTGCCTGTGGATCATCCAGGTGATTTCTCACTGCCACAGGCTGATGCCATGTGGGCACTGTGCTGGCTCCAGGCCTACAGCAGCTGTGGGGCTGCTTTACAGATTCTGATCCTACCCAGGCAACTCCAAGGCTCTGAGCAGGGCACCTGTGGCTGTGCTGCCACTGAGCCCAGCCGGTGCCCCGTGGAAGCAGAGAGCTCTGGAGCCTTGTGCCCCCATCCAGCTGGTTGCTGGAGAAGGATGGGACTGACTCTCCCCCTTCCCTGGCCATGTAGTCAGCCTAAAGCAGAATGTTTACAAAGCTACTCTTAACTCCAAGAGTCCTGGTCCAGCACATCTCATCCCACCCCTCCAGGCATGAGACCATCCTGCCCTCCTCGGCCTGGGAACCTCCTTGCTGTGACTCACCTCTTTCACCAGGTGCATCCCGGCCCTCCAGCCCTGCCTCTGCTGTGTGGTTGCATTTCTCGCCCTGGGGGATTGAAAGTGTCAGGTGAGAGAGGAGCAAGATGAGCTGAGACCAACACCTGGGAGAGGTGCCCTGTGCCAGGCACAGCTCCCACCCTGACATGGCATCTGTGGGCTATGACCCCTTTTCCTAGGAGAGCCTGGGTCACTTCTCAGACCTCCCTTAGCCAGGGCAAAGAGACAGACTTGGCAGATGCAGTTTGTGGGCTGCCCTGGCCTTTTGCAGGGGTCCTGGGGCTGCAGACAGCACAGGCCATGCCCACAGGGGAAAGGGCCACCAAACCAGCCAGGGCACAGGAGAAGTTCTGGAGAGAGAGGGAGGGATTGAGCTCTGCACAGGGCCTGGCAATCTCATTCCCCCTACAGGCACACCTCCTTCCCACCATCAAGAGAGGGGAGGGACCACAGACCTCAGTCCAGCTGCCACCCCAACGGGCAGAACAGAATCCCCGGAGCCCCTGGCACCCCCCCGGCAGTGGCGACACCCGTTCTCTCACAGCCTGCTCCCAGCAGGGTGTGCCCGGCTTTGGACTGGCGTCAGTTCCCCCCACGTTAAAGGAAATGTCTCCTGCCCACTCCCTGTCCTGCTACAAGCCACAGCAGAACCATCATTTTCCTGGCGTTCTTTTCACTCGGCTCTGCGGGCAGACTCGTGTCGGCTCCCCACTGATCGCGGCGCTTTTGGCAGAGGACCCTGGGAACAGCAGCCGGGCCAGTGCCGGGCCAGGAGCCGCGCACCACGGCAACGGGGACACGCCGCGCTCCCAGGCAGCGGGCCCGGAGCACCGGGGGCGAGGGGCAGCGGGGGCAGCGCCGCTCGGGACGGCGAAGCCGCTGATGTGGCGCAGCTGCACGGCCAGGGAGAGGCACCCGCAGCCTCGAGCCGGGACAGCCCCTGCGGCAGCGAGCCGGCAGCCGAGAGCCGCGGAGCCAAAGCGGGGCTGGGGAGCCGAGCGAGCGCTTACCTGTGCCAGGGTCCCTGGGAGGCGCCGCACGCACAGCACCAGCAGCGGCAGCAGCAGGGACCTCATGGGGACCTGGTGGCAGCAGATCAGAGGGATGACAAAGTTGGGCTGTTTCTCAGCAGCGGCTGTCCCCAGCCAGCCCCGTGTCCCACGGCAGCCAGGAGCCGTGTCCCCGCATGCTTTCCGAGCGCGGGTGACACGATGACATCAATGGGGACCGGCCAGCGCGTGGCACCGCGGCCGGGCCCGCTGGCCCTGGGCGGGGGCAGAGCTCGCCTCCAGCCCGGGAGAAGCCCAGCGGGGGCGGCTGCCTCTCGCTGGGCGCATTTGCTGTTGTCGCCGCAGGTCCGTGTCCGCTGCGGTGCGGGACAGCGGCTGCGGGCACAGCTGCCGGCCGGGGGGGAGGCGCTGCTGGCCGGCTCTGGGGGGACCGCGCTGCGGCGGGGCTCGGCCGGGCTGGAGCCCGCTCTGGCATCAGCGGGAGCTCCGGGAGCCGGAGCGGGAGGGGCGGAGGAGCGGGAGGGGAGGAGACGGGACTGGACTGACGGCGGCTCCCGGCTGGGAGGGCGCGCCCGAACCAAGCCCAGCGCGGGGAGGGAGGGAAGGAGGGCGCCGCGGTGGGCTGGGGTGCTGGAGTGTGGAGTGAGCAGTGCTGTGCACCCTCTGCTCTCTCTGTGCCGCACCTTCAGGCACCCTTCAGCTCGATGTGCTCTAATTGCTGTGCAGGTGCGGCTGGGGAAGGGGTTTGTGTACGCCGGGGGCAGGGGTGGGGGTGTTTCTGTGCCGTGCCCATGGGAAGCTGCGGCGGGGGCAGTGCGCACTCTGAGAGGCTCCTGCCGTGGCATCTCACGGGCACAGAGGTGCCCAAACCACGCTTTGCCCGTCTGAGGGGTGGCTGAAGCGCGCTGTGCCCGGGTGGGAGGGCGCTGTCCTTCGGGGGGTTGCCCCGGGGACCAGGCTGTGGCCCGGGCTGCGTGCAGGGCGGTGCTCTGCGGGGTCTGTGCAATGCGTGGCACCGTGCCAGCCCTCATTCACAGCAGAGATGCCATTGGCTTCACATCAGCGCTGGGGATCTGGGACAGTGCTGGAAGAGGTTCAGCGATGCATCAGTCCGGAAGCCAGCACAGCCTTTGTGGCCGTGGGAGTCTATCCCAGTGGCCAGCACGGCCACCTATGGGGGCTATTCAAGCTCTGCTCATTACCGTAAGCTACCGAGCTGTCACAGTAGGACACATCCCCCACCTGTCTTCTAGAGCACCAGAATCCTTCAACAAAAAACTCAGAAGTTTGTCAGGTGGGACCTGTGACACAGAACAACCTCCAGTATCTGGACAAGGACACGGGAAAGCTCCAGCCCTTGCATGCAGTTAAGAGGAGATGGGGACACAGGGGACCTGGTCTAGGATGTATCTCCAACCCCAAGTCCATACCCCAACCCTTCTGACAACCCCCAGGCTGATGGAGCCAGCTGGAAAAGGGGGCAGGGAACATGAATCCCCCTCCCTTGGCATGGGCAACAGTTAATTTCCCAGGTCCCAGCCAAATGGGACTGGTGCCAGGAGTCCGGGTCCGTGGTCACAGTCACGTCTCTGCAGAGGTCCCTGCCTGGACTGGGCTGAGGATAAAGGAGCCCTGGCCCTGCAGCTCAGCCCAGCAGTGAGGGCCTGTTTGTCACTTCTGTCTAGGACTCGGATGTTCCCCCGGCAGAAAGGTACAGCTCTACCACCAGAGCCTCTCCGTGTCACTGTCTCCAGACCCCCTCCCCTGCACCCTGAACACAGAGATCAGGGTGGGAGCAGAAGGCAATGCCTTGGCTCCAGCACAGGAAAGATTTTTAACCTTTAATGCCCACAACTCCAAGGGCTGGATGCCAAAAATGCCATGGGTGCATCTGCTCAAGTGATGGATGCCCAGGGTAATAGCTGTGGCTCTTAGAGATCTCCTGATAAGCCTTGGGACTGAGATCCACCAGCACCTGAGGTGATGAGGCTGACCCATCAAGCAGTGCCACAGCCAGTTCTGGGGATACCCATTCCTGCTGCTGGGCACCAGCATAGATGGGCAGCTGGCCACTCCCCATTTAGTGCAAGGCAAGTGCTCACAGGGACTGGGTGAGGTCCTCCAGCCCCTGAGATGGAGCACCTCCCCAGAAATGAGACAAGGGGAGATTTGGGCCTGATTGCTGCCGTCTCCAGTGGGCTGGGGACTGTTTTTAAAGGCCCCTTTCCAGAGCTGGGCAGCTGCAGCAGGCTGGGAGGAGGCTGGAGCTCCTCACTGCAGGGAGGGTTTGCCAGGTTTACCCAGGGGCCCAGGCAGGATCAGGGAGGTTACAGCTGGCTGCTCCCCAGACACGTCTGCAAAGGGGCTTTCACTGGATGTCCCCTCATAGTCCATTGTGGGGTGCAGGCTGCCAGCACAGGTGGCCACACTGTGGATGGGGAGCGTGGGGTTGTTTGCTGCCATGAGCAGCCTGGAGGGTCACCTGGAGGGTGGCTGGGATAGAGGCAGTGCTGGTGTCCCTGGAGTGTGGCAGGTGATGAAGAGCTGAATTTGGGGAGCCCCTGGCAGATGATGCAGGGGCTGGAGGTGAGGATGGAGGGCCTTGCTGGGCTGAGAATTGTGATCCAGGGACATGGGACAGGAGGCACCCTAGATTTTGAAGGAAAATCCTGGAAAAAGATGTTGCATGCCCCAGTGTCAAAGGCAGTGTCCCTGCAGTGGTGACATGGAGAGGAGGTTTTCCCTAGAGTCAAGGTGGGGCTCCTGCAGCTTCAAAGCATACCAAAGAGCAGTTCCAGGCCAGCAAGAGGACAAACCCAGCCACTGGGACACTCCAGCTGGGTTGTGCCTGCCCAGCCCAGCTGGAGAGAATCCGAGTCCATGCATGGTTACTGCACCTGCCTGGGCACAGCCTCGGTGCCCCTGCACCAGCCATCTCCAGCTCCAGCCACAACCTCTGCTGCTGCAGCCCTGCATGGGACCACCACTCCCCCACTGAGGCAGCTGCTCTGGACAGTGGCTTGCCCAAGGAGCAAAGGTTCTGTTCTACCTGTTCTGGTCTCTGAGCTGGGCAGACGAGCAGGGATTTCTGGAAAACAGTGTTCCCTCAGATCTTGCTGCCATACTGTGCCACTGCCCCTGCCTCCCCAGCCAGGAGGAGAGATAACCTCACTCGGCACGAGGATGGGCTTGGGGGATGCCTTGCTGCCCACCAGGATGGGATTGCCCTCTGAGCATGGACCAGGAGACATCCCAGAAGCTTTCAGAGCCTCTGCATGTCCTGGTGGCACAGTGAGCTGTCACCCCCTGCCATGGGGACATGTGTGAATACCAGCCCTGCTTATTTAACCTCGGGTCCCAGTGGCTGTGCTCCCTCGGCCCGGGGAGTTTGGGCTGTGGCTGCAGTGGAAACAGCCCAAAGCACTGCTGGGAGCCAAGCTGAGGCCCTGTCCCTGGCGCTGCAGGCTCAGCAGCCTCCCCAAGGGACAGAAGCTGCTCATCCTGTGCCAGCCCTGCCTTCCCCACGGCCACCTCAGTGATCCCGTGCCACCTCAGCTGGGGACACAGACAGGGAGAGCCCTCCTTCAGCTGGGGATGCTGGATCTCCCCTCCAGTCCCCCCTGACCATGAAGCCTTCAGCTGTGCCAAACCTAAAGACAACTGCAGAAGTTTCTCCACCCAGCAGCTGGAACCAGGCCTGGAAACTCAGGGGCTGCCGAGTCATCACATTTTCCGCAAAGCAGCGAACAACGAACGCTACTGCAAGGAGCAGGGGGATGGGGACACCCTGCAGCCCGGGGGGACGGGGACACCCTGCAGCCCGGGGGGATGGGGACACCCTGCAGCCCGGGGGGACGGGGACACCCCTGCCCAGGGGTATGGGGACACACCCTGCCCAGGGGGACGGGGACACCCTGCAGCCTGGGGGAATGGGGACACCCCCTGCCCGGGAGATGAGGACACCCCTGCCCGGGGGGATGGGGACACCCCTGCCCGGGGGGGATGGGGACACCCTGCAGCCTGGGGGTATGGGGACACCCCCTGCCCAGGATGGCTGCAGGGCTCAGCCCACCAGGGCTGGGAGGGGACAGGGGCTGTGCAGCCAAGCCACCGCCTCTGGCAAGGGGCAGAGCCCCAGCATGGGACTGAGTGCTCATGCCCTGTGCTCCAGGGGCATCACCCAGGAGCAGAGAGGGGAAAGGGGACACAGCCTCTCTATCTCTGTGGTGTCAGGTCATGCTTGAGGTGAGGGACAATAGCCACAGTGCAGGGCAAAGGCCCTGCCTGGCAAAGGCTCTGGGCTGTCCTCCCAAGCAGAGCCAACCCCAGAGCAGAGCAGGGCCCACCCACATTGTGCTCCATGCACTGGCCTCCTCTCCACGTGCCCTGGGCATGGAGCTGGCAGCATTGGGTTTGTCCCAGCTAAGGGATCTCCTGACTTGAGCATGGTCCTGCACACCTGGAGGAGTCAAGGCCTCCCTGGGAAGCACCTGCTGGGGTGAGGATGGGCAGGGTGGACAGCAGAGTGCCCACCTCACCTAAGGGTCCCAGCTGTGTCACAGGGTCTGTGTGAGGTGACAGTAGCAGGTAATGCTCCTGGGCACGGACAGAGCCTTGCAGGGTCCCTGCCAGGGGACAGCATGTGGCCGAGGACATTCCCACAGGGACTCAGCCTGTCACTCAGAGGGCACAGCCATGACCTGGTGCTGTGGGCAATGCTGGCACTGCACAGAGGAGACTCTACTGCTGTCTGTACATGCCCTGATGATGTCTCTGTGAGAGCTCTGCCATCCCTCCCTGGGCAGGATTCTGTACATCCAACCTGGCACCCTACAACAACAAATGCCCAGGGGCCCCATGATATGAGGTACTAATATACTGCCCTGGGATTGGGCTGGGAACAGCTCTGGGGCTCCTGTCCTGCCTCAGGCCAGCACCAACCCTTTGGTCCCTGTCCCTCAGTCCCTCCCAATGCCCACCAGCACTGTGAACTGCCCCAGGCTGCAGTTTCTCCCCTCTGCTACTCTGAGGTGCTGAGTGCTGCTCAGGGCTGCAAGGGAGGAACAAGAGGAACAGGCTGCTCCCAGGGCAGAACCTGCAGAGGAGGCAGGTGCCAATGGGACTTCTTGCTTTCCAAGGTTCACACGCCATGGTTCTCCAACCCTAAACCCTAGAGCACTGGGATGCTCCTTCTCCAACCCCTGGCAAGCGTTTAATCATTCCCACATGGAGCCCTGCCAGCACTGCTACTGCCTCCTGACCCGCTTTGATACCTTGGAGCTCTTCCCATTATTGCAGAGGCGGGAGGGCAGGCAGGCAGTGGGGGACACCACCCCTCTGCAGGGCAGGGCACAGCCACGCTGTCCAGGCTGGGGACAGCGACGAGTGGCAGGAATGACTGTCACCATCACCTGGGTGATGCTCTTGGCTCCCTGCACTCAGCCCTGGCAGCGGAGCCGGGCTGCCTGCGGGTGCGAGCCAGGCGCCTCGCAGAGCTGGGAGCGCAGGGCTGCGGTGACTCAGAGCCGGCAGAGCCGGGCAGACCTGCTCTGCACCCCCGGGGCGTGGGTGCCGCCCCTGGGGCTCAGCAGGCTCTGCTTCCCCTGGCCAGGCAACAGGCACTCACTGGGGAGGGCTGAGAGCAGCCTGGATAGTGCCGGTCCCAGACCTACTGCAAGGTAGTGCTGGGGCAGCACCTGGCTCCAAAATCCCCCACACTGCCACCAACTGGAATCCTGGGGGGCTCTGCTCCCACCCTGTGATGCAGTGCCAACAGACAATGGCAGCAAGGGTGCCCGATGCTGCAAGGATGCCATGCACACAGAGCTGAGAAGTAGCCATGAGCAGCTGCCAGTGCCCACTTGTGCCCCATAGGGCAAGGGGCCCAGGCACGAGATTCCCCCTGTGCAGGGACGGGCACCGAGTGCCAGACTCTGCTCCTGCCACAGCCATGCTCAGGGACTGCCCATCCCCTGCCACCCCCTCAGGGTTGTGGCACCAGGTTTGCCTGCACCATGCCAGGGCACAGGAGGTTCCACACTCCTTTCCCCGTGCACACATCCTGGCTTCGACCAGGTGTCTGGGAAGAGGGAGGGGGACAAGGAACGGGACCCGTAGCTCACCTGGAGGGTGTCTCTGGCGTGGTCCACAGCCCGCTCCTGCGCGCTGGCGCGTGCGGTGTCAACTTGGCACGCTCACACTCACCCGCTCGCTCTGCTGGAGCACGGCCCTGACGTTCAAGTCTGGGCTGGACTGGCGGGAAGGCCCGCCTGGGCTCGCCCAGCTCTCAGCTGCAGGATGCTGGGGAGGAGGGATCAGCTGGACAGGGATGTCTCCCGTGGCCCCTTGAGGCCAAGGGTCTGCACCGTGGGGGCAGGAGCTGTGTGCCAACACTGCAGGTTGGGCATGGCTCACTCCTCCTTGCACCTTGCCAGAGTTTGTCCCACGTGCTGTGGTTTTGGCCAGGTGCTGGGGATCTTGGCTGTGCTGAGCATCCCCTCGTGCTGCTGCTGCAAAGAGGATCAGGGAGAGCCCCAGGACAGTGATGAAGTCAGCACAGGCATCCAGCCCATGCACCAGCCCTGAGGGGGTCTGTGGGTTGGGATTGCCAAAGGCTTTCCTGCCTGGAGCCCCATCAGACCAGGCACCATCCTAGAGCAAAGGCATCCTGACCCCTCAGTCCCTCATCAGGAGGGATGGGGAGGAGCTGATGCGTTGGCTTGGAGGTGCAGAGCATTCCAAGAGCTTGTCCAGAATGGCACTTATCCTCACCCTGGTGAATGGGGACAGCTGGTCCCTGAGGACAAGGAGAAGGGTCTACCAGGGGGCTTGGAGCAGAGCTGGAAGCAGGTCCCAAGGCGCTCCCATCTTGGAGAATGGGCAGGCAGAGGTGCAATAGCCATGGCACTGAGTGTGAGCACTCCTGTCTCCTCCAGTCCCAGCTGTGGGCAAGGTCTGCACCTCACAGGTCCCATCTCCTTGGCAGAGGCTGGCAGGATGAGCCCAGCTTAGCCTCACATGGGAGCAGTGGGTTCCTGCACACTGTGCAGCCCATGGTGGAGGAGTTCTGCACCCAACCCTTTCAAGTCCCACAAAGGAGGGCCACACATTTCAGCTGCCACTCAAGGTATTCAGCCTTCTCCCAAAGGGCACCATCCCCACCTCAGCTGGGCTAAGAATTTCTGCAGAGAGGGAGAGGGACAGCAACAGGAAGCCCTGGACACTGCTGCCACACTCCACAGTGACATGAAAACCCAGCCTCCAAATCTGGAAAGCAGCTCAGTTTCCAAATATCGCCATGAGCTGAAAATCCCAATTTAAAATGAAACCAACCCCAGCCTCCAGTTCAAAGTTTCCTGTATAAAAACAAACCTTCAGACAGCTGCATTTGCACACAAAAGGTGTTGTTTTCAGGAAGAAGGTTTCTTTTTCAGAGGAGTAAACACAAAGCCTGCCCATCTTTCATGTCACAGGGTAGGAAGGAGATCTGCCTAGCAGCTCAGGTCACAGGCAGGGCATTGTCCCCTCTTAGTGCCCAGCTGCTTTTCTCTCCCATCTGCCCTGGCCTGTGCCAGTGCCAACACCCACGCCCCCACCAATGCCACCATCACCACCACCATGTCCAGCAGCAAGCCCTGGACTGAGGCTTTTTACACCCGTTCCTGTGGCTGTGACACCTTTGAGTGTCCCAGGGCATGGGGACAGGCCTTTGCACTGCAGCAGTCCTGGGAAGCTGCAGCATGGCACCCAGGGGTGCTCCTGTCCCTGCAGTGTGGCTGCAGCCCTGGCAGTGCCTGCTTATGCAGCTCCTCAGCTTCTCCTGGCATCTCCTGCGGCTCCTGAAGCCAAACACAGCACAAGTCCATCTTGAAGAATGTCAGCAGTGCCTGGTGCTTTCTGCATCCAGCCCCCAGCACAGGCAGCTCTGCTTCTTCACAGGAGGAGCTGGGGGACCCCTTTTGGGTTTTACTCCCCCAGCCCAGCTGCAGGGAGCCCCAGCACCACCCTCCTGGCACATTTGGGGCTGGCACAGGCTGACTGCGCCCCAGGGCGCTGCTGTGGGCAGCCACACATCCCAGTGGTAGCTGCTGCTTGGGACAGATCCTGCCCACGGGCACAGCTCCCACAGCCACTGCTTGCCAAAGGCTCTGCTGGCAATGCTCAGCCTTGCTGGAGGCTGCTGCAGTTCTAGAGCAGGGGTGAGGCGGCCTCAGAGGGATGCAGGATCAGCACCCTCCACTGTTGCTTGCTGACAGTTTTGTCTGTCCTTTCAGTCTCTGCTGCTTGACCAGGGTCAGTGGGACCATTCACTAGGTCCTCCAGAGTGACACAGAGCTCAGCCTTGTCTCTCCAGGAGTCCCCAACAAAGTGTCCATTGAAATGGACATCCTGATTTGGGGGTTTGGGGGCATGGAGCATCTGTAAGGCTTGGAGACCTGCCCAGATGCCAAACTTGGAGTGCTGGTCCCTACCCAAAGCACTGGCAGAGGTTATTTTCACATCCGAGCTGGAACACACCTGCCTTGCCTCAGTTTACCATCCACATACCAGGAAGCAGAAGTGCTCAGCTGCTTGAGGGGAGGGAGAGCAGACTGGTAACAGTGATGCAGCAAGCTTTTCTGAGCCTCCTCATGCCCTCCTGGGCCCTCATTAGCAGCATGTTTGGCATCTGGGCTGCAAAGCCACGCTGTCCTGCATCACTCGTGGGTGGTGGCTGGCTTGGGTTGGGCTGGGCTCACTGCAGGGCCTAGAGGAACAGCCCCAAGGCTCAGAGGGATCAGCCGGGCTGCCGCTCAGCTTGAGCCACTTGGCTGGGAGAGCCTAAAACAACAAACATCGCAGAATGAGGGAATGTTTCACTGCTTCTTCTGGTTGAGTGGTTTCCTGTTTTCTAAGGAGCTCTTCCAGCACCTCTGGGGCAGAGGACTTGCCTGCACAGAGCCTGGTCCCAGAGCAGCCCCCTGTCTGGGAGGCAAGTTCTGCTGCTTGACATCTGGCAGAGGAAGAGGTTGCAAAAGATCGGCTGCGACCTTTGCCAGAGACCTGCAGCAGGATTGCTGGGGGTTAGGATTTTTCCTTTTTTTTTTTTTTCCTTGTCTCAGGGAATTTTGTCCCATCTGCTGCCTGAGATGATAAGAACCGGTACTTAAGAGACAAAAAAAAAGGCCAAGGTGGGGGAAAGGGTGAAGCTGGCTACTCTCTTAGCTTGGGGGGTTTACTCTTGGGAAGGGCAGAGGAACCCTGAGATTTTGGCAGGGGGTGAGGGGCTGGGTTCAGCTTCTGGCCCCCTCTCTCGCTCTCAGATCCGAGGGGAATGGTCGAGTTGCTGCCACTGCTGCGGGGACAATTCACCGCCACCAGAGTCAAGCCCTGTACTGCTTTGTCAGGAAAATCCACAAATGCCAGAGGTTTATGTCCAAAGAGGAGAGAGAGGAGTCCTGCACCTTTATTCAAATAAAAGCAGAGAGTCCACCGGCGACCTTTTTGCTCCCGAATTTCGGAGGGCACAGCCTCCTTTTATCCCAAACTCCCGGCCCCACGTTGCCTCCTCCTTTCCCCATTGGCCGAGGTGCTAGGAAGGTACAGCCTTCCCGAGCCGCCTACCACGTATTCGCCCTTGAACCTACCATTTCACCCCAAAGTTCAAAAGTTCAGGCTTGTGCAGACACTTGACTCTTTCAGGAGCCAAGTTGTCTGGGCTGTACAACAAACCTGCTGCCCCAAGTTAGTAGACATTAAGACCCATTTCAAAGACGTTAACACCCATACCTTCACCCATAAAATTCTTTGTAAAGACATTAGCTTTCCTCTCAGCTTCTTCTTTACTGTGGGTGAGCCTTTGGTGTACGAATGGCGTTGAACTGGGACCTTATTAACACCCGACCTCACTGGAAAAGGGCCCTCACCATCTACTGGGGCGCCTCCGGGGAGAAACCCAGGACCCGTTCCCGGCGAGCTCTGTCTCCTCGGCCGCTGCTGCCCAGCCCCGCTGTTTTCTGCCATTCCTCTGGGTTTTTTCCCTACACTTTAACCCAGCATCCCGTGCCTGCCGGGACACCTGCGGCTCAGCTAAGGCTCAGAGTTTCTGCTTCATTTCATTGCCACCCCGGGTGTGCCTCTGCCGCGACAGCTGCTGCTCCGAGGCTCCTGACACAGCCCCTCCCGCCACCCTGAGGGACACCGGGCCCTGCCCCATGGGTTTGTTTGTGAGGGAGCCCCTTCTCCATGTTCCTTGCCACCCTGAGGGACACCGGGCCCTGCCCCGTGGGTTTGTTTGTGGGGGAGCCCCTTCTCCATGTCCTCACCATCCTGAGGGACACCGGGCCCTGCCCCATGGGTTTGTTTGTGAGGGAGCCCCTTCTCCATGTCCTTGCCACCCTGAGGGACACCGGGCCCTGCCCCGTGGGTTTCTTTGTGAGGAAGCCCCTTCTCCATGTCCTTGCCATCCGGAGGGGCACCGGGCCCGGCTGTGCTGTGGGTGTGTGAGGGAGTCCCTTCTCCATGTCCTTGCCACTCTGAGGGGCACGGGCCCGGCTGCCCCATGGGTTTGTGAGGGAGCCCCTTCTCCCTCTGCCCCACCACCCTGAGGAACGCCGGGCCCGGCTGCCGTGTGGGTTTGTTTGTGAGGGAGCCCCTTCTCCCTCTGCCCCGCCATCCAGAGGGGCACTGGGCCCGGCAGCTGCCCAGGGGCTGTGACAGGAGCTGGAGATGCCCCTGGCAGGAACAGTGCCCAGGTGGGATGTGATCTTCCACAGTGCCATGATGCCAAGCTGGCACGGGTGGCACAGCAGGGCAGGGTGCCTGCCCCAGCTGGCAGCAGAGCTGGCTGCCTTTGCCCTTTCTCTGCAGCCCCGTGGGTGCTCAGCTGCTGCTTCTCCATTGTCTGCCCCACTGGCCAGCAGCACAGAGCTCTGCTGCCCTGTCCTGCTACCACAGCCCTGGGCCCCAGCACCAAGGTCGGATCAGCGTCACAGAGGAACCCACTCTGCCCCAAAACACCCCTCAAGAGCCAGAGATGAGGTGTGGGGGTAGAGGGATGGTGAGCCAGCAGCTGCAGCACTGCACAGTGACCATGGCACTGCCCACCAGGCACTGCACCTGTGATGTGCTGCTGGCCCCAGGGGTGGGAAGCCCAGAGCTTTGCTCAGGGTCACCACAAACACCACCCTGGTGCCAGCCCTGACCCCGTGCCCCACTGGCAGGAGCAGGGCAGGGTGCCCAGCAGCCCTGGGGCTGGTACAGCTGCTGTCTGGCAGGGCACTGCTCTCATGGGCAAGAAGCCAAAAACTTCTGCTGCATCTGGGGCCCTGGTGACACCAGTTGCTGCCTGCATTTCTCCTCCAGTGCTGAAAGCTCCATGGCTCCATCCTTGGACTTGCTGGCAGGGAAGGTGTTCTCAGCCTCAGAGCAGCTAGGGTCCCCTCTCAGCCCCAACAGCAGAAGAAAAGAAACTAAAAAGCTCACAGTTTCTTTGCTTTTCCTCCAGATCCGGGGCATCTGTGGCTCCAAGCACCCTGGCTTCCCCACTGTGAGCAGACAGGAAAATTTCTGGTACCTGGAACCGGGACAAAGCAGACCCCATGTGCTGCAAGCTCCCGTGGCTTCCACTCCACCCACAAGACCAAGAGGACTCAGAGGAATCACAGGAGGAGCATGCATTGCCCAACATGGCAGCTCCCTGAATTTCTGCAATCCAGAACAGTTTGCAAAGCAGACAGGCCCACATTCTGCTGTGGCTGGGAGCTGGAGGAGCCGCATTGGGCAGATCCATCAGCTCTGCATTGCTGCCCTCTGGCTGCCTCTGCCTGTCCAGGCCAGGCTCCTCCAGCTGCAGGGATGGGACCTGTCCTGGCTGCCCGGGCTCTGCCTCCTGCCATGCAAGAAGAGAGAGTTATTCAGGTTGGAGAAGTCATGACAGAGTTGTTCAGGTTGGAAAAGCCTTCTAAGATCACCAAGTTCAACCACTGCCCCAGCACTGCCCTGCTCACCACTAAGCCACATCCCCAAGCACCATGTGAGAAATGACTGCTCACTTTTTGAAATTTGTAAAGTTGTAAAAAAGTTGTAAAAAATGCCAATCACTTGTTTTTAAATTTTTAGAAGTTTAATAGTAATAAAATGGTTATAAAAGTAGTAATACAATTAGAGTAATAATAATTTGGGCAATTTGAATTCGGACAATATGAGACAATAAAAACAAAGAGTCACAGACAGTCCGGGTACCTCTTTCTGGGCAACATAAACCTGAAAAAGGACCCACGTTAACAGAGGATTAACCCTTAAAAGCAACAGCCTGTTGCATATTCATACACCTC
>JAWWEY010000108.1:1419102-1448402 GCA_035582745.1 Loriotus luctuosus
ATTCATGGCAGCACGGCAGGATTCAGTGCAGCATGGCAGGATCCATGGCAGCATGGGAGGATTCACTGCAGCATGGGGGGATTCACCCTGGCTTCCTGAGGGGCTGTGATGCCCCCAGAGCAGCCCCACTGTGACATGCCAAGCAGCCCGCCTCACGCCTCCTGCCCTCATGGCCGGCTCCTGCCCATCCCTCCGTGCCCCCGAGTGGCAGCAGGGCTGGCCAGGCGTGTCACAGGGGCCATCGAGCTCACCCCACAGCCCCATCAGAGCTCCTGTGGAGCCCCCCGGGGCTCCGGGGAGGCCGGGCCGTGCCCGGGGCAGGCGGGCCGGGGGAGCAGGGCCGGGCGGGCCGGGCCGAGCCGCGGAGCTGTGGCCGGTATGTGTGTGGGCGGCTGCCGGGGTGGGGGAGCAGGAGGGAGAGGAAGCAGCAGAGGCAGCAGCTCCTTTGATAAGCGGCTTCCTGAACACTTTCAAACCGTGCTGTCAGGCCGAGCGTGCCGTGTCCCCGGGCCTGAGCCGGGACCGAGGAGCCCTCACGGCAGGGCAGCAGGTAGGCAGCCCTCAGGGCACCATGCTGGGCAGGAGAGCCCTCAGGGCACCAGGCTGGACAGGAGAGCCCCTGGGCAGTGCCAGGCTGGGCAGGAGAGCCCTCAGGGCACCCAGGCTGGGCAGGAGAGCCCTTAGGGCATCCCGGCTGGACAGGAGAGCCCCCAGGCACTGCCAGGCTGGGCAGGAGAGCCCCCAGGGCACCAGGCTGCTGGGCAGGAGAGCCACCAGGGCACCAGGCTGGGCAGGAGAGCCCCCAGGCACTGCCAGGCCTGTGCCAGGGTGGTGGGCATGTACATGTGGATGGCAGTGCCAGACAGGCCAGGATGCTGGACAGGCTGTGTGAGCTGAGGTGCTTCCCTGGCATCTCCCAGGTGTTTCCTGGCCAGACTGGGATGGGAGCCTGGGCTGGCTCTGGTGAGCAGCTGCTCTTGTCCTGCCTGCATTGAGGGCACGGGGATGGGCTGAGTGGCAGTGGTGGCATTGCCACTCTCAGAAGTGGCACTGGGCAGCAGGGAATCCTGGGGAGCAGCTCCTGCCCTAGCTGTGTTCCCAACCACCATGTGGACACCAGCTCTCCACAAGACCTCCCCGAGCAGATGGGCTGCCTGGGATCCCACTCTTTGCCCACCAAGAGCTCTGACTCTGCATCATTCCCTGGCTCTGGGTCTGTCTCCTGCTCATGGAGGAAGCAGGGGATGAGGAGGAGGCTCAGGATCCCAGGGTGCTGCCTGCACCGTGAGGAGCTGTGCCCAGAGGTGAGTCAGCATCACCTGCATCTCCCCAGCCCTGCCAGGGGCTGAGCCCTGGCTGTGATGGAGGATGTCTGGCACCTTGCCCAGCTGGGCTGCCCCACGGCCTTTTGCTCAACCACCCAGACAGAGCAGTTTCCTCTTGACAGTTGCTGTGACCTGCAGGATGGAGGAGACTGTCTCAGGGCCATGAGGCTGTTGAGGGTGCCTGGTCTGTGTGTTCCTGCAGCAGGAGATGGCCAGGGCCCGTGCAGTGGCTACAGCCACCTCGTGTCACCTGCTGAGCACTGCTGTGCTCAGGCATTCCAGCTCCCAGTTCCCCACCTGAAGCAGGGGGATGTGATGGGGAAGGGCTGGGAACACAGGGCATGGAGGTGGAGAGGGTCTGGGGCTCCCCCAGCCAGAGTGTGCCTGCCACCACAGAGTGGGTGTCCTCCTCTCAGGGGAGGCAGGTGGCCCTTGGTGCTGTGCCCAGGGTCACCAGTGTGGGCTGCAGTGCTGCAGGGAGGGTGACTGCTGGCAGCTCTTCAGGATATCTGCCTGCATACAGGGGCTGGGGGTCCTGCTTCCAGGACAGCTGAGCATTTAAAATCCATCCTTGCTTGCAGACCATCTGTGGGGGCTCCATCCAGCCTTGTGGTGTCTCTCAGATATGACTTTTCTTTTCCAGCTCCTTCTCCTCCGATGGCTCCATGCTCTCCCAGGAGCTGAGAGCCCCCCGTGTGGCTCTGCTGTGCTTCAGGACGAGGGCTCTGTGCTTGCTGCAGCATGGTCCAAGCCTGCTTGGTGTGCTCCAGAGTTCATAGGGGCAGCCTGGCAGCCCAGGCAGCTGCAGAGGACATGGACAAGGCAGAGAAGCCAAGTCCCCCTGCCAAGAAGCACGTGCGACTCCAGGAGAGGTGAGTGTGCCTCGGGGTACCCATGGCACTGCTCATCCCAGGGCTCCCCTGACATTCCCTCCTGCCAGCCCTCTGCCTGCAGCTGCCAGCTCTGAGTGTGGAGGCAGCCCTAGCCCCCACCCAGCCCAGGACAAATCCTGACACTTCCAGTCCTTCAGGGGACTTTTCATCCCAGCAGAAAAGCAAAATGTTCAGCTATCAATGATAAAATGTTCAGCTAGCTCCTGTTCCTCAGTCTCCCCATCTGCTGGGGTCTCCATCTGCCCTTTGCTCAGTGTGGGGTGGTTTTAACTGATGATGCAGTGGGGTGGGCTGTCCTTCTGTCCCAGGGTGGCAGTAGGTCAGCCAGGGACCCCTGTGCCTTGCAGGAGGGGCTCCAATGTGTCACTAGTGCTGGATATGAGCTCTCTAGGGAACGTGGAGCCCATCCAGCCTGTCTGCACGCCACGGGACATCACACTGAAGTTTCTGAAGACATCCAGCCACGTGCTGAGGAAACAGGAGCTCCAGCAGCACGCCCAGAGCCTGGCACAGCTCCAGGAGGAGTTTTCGGTGCGATGATCACAATTTTCCCTCTCCCTCCTCACAGGAGGGGTGCCAGGGGCTGGTAGTGGTGGGGCTGACAGGGCGAACATGGGGCTCTGAGCCCAGCTGTGCCCCACAGCCCCAGTGGGAGGGCAGGAGGTGTGGGCAAACAGAGGGGAGGGGTGCCCAGGTCTCACCTGGTCCTTGGTGCACACGTGTCCTGTTGGAGTTCCTGGAAAACCCTGTCCTGCCCTGCCATGCCATGTCCAGCACTGCCTCTCTGGAAGGAGTCCCACCACAACTGGAGTAAAGCCAGGACTCATCCCAGGAGCTGGCATCTCTGCTGATGCCCCTGGGTCAGCTCTGCCCTGCTGGGCAGCCAGGTCTGCAGGGGACACAAGTGGCAGCAATGGGCTTTTCCTCATGGCTGTTTTCTCCCCCTGCAGAAAATCCCACCCAACTTTGTGAGTCCGGAGGAGCTGGAAATCCCTGGGCGTGCTTTCAAGGACAGATACAAAACCATTCTCCCCAGTAGGTGCCACTGTGTCCCTTTGCCTCCCATCTGCCTGTGTTTGCCTGTGGGTGAGGGGTGGCTCAGAGCAGCCCTGGCACTGGGGTGGGCACCTCTGGTTGCTGTTGCTGCTCCTCCTGCCCGTGTTGCAGGGGTACATGGGCAGCTGCTCATACCCAGGTGTGCAGCACTCCTGGGGCCTTCCATGTCCCAGGGGCATGGTCCTGGGAGGGTAAAGGCTGAGGGTGTTGTGGAGGGGCTCAGTTGGGCTCTGGTCTGGTTCTGTGGATGTCCTGGGGATCACTGCAGGTGAGTTACCCCACCTGCTTACTATGGCACCTGCAGGTTTGTGCTGTGCTCTGCCAGGGAGTGAGGCTGAAGTGGGACAAGAACAGGCCTGGGGGAGGGTGCAGACAGCTCTGGGCATGGCATGGAGCACGAGCACTCAGCCTCCAGCCCCTGGGGTTGGGGAGGGAGGATGGGCAGGATCAGTCCCTTGGGTGAGACCTGTGACATCTTTCAGATCCTGAGAGCCGGGTCTGCCTCAGGAGGGCTGGGAGCCAGGAGGAAGACAGCTACATAAATGCCAACTACATCACAGTGAGTGTCCTCTCCTCCCAGGGCTGCAGCCCAGGGCTCTCAGGGCATCAGGCTGCAGGTGCCAAACTGGTCACACATGCTGGGGCACTGTCACCTGCTCTCCTGTGGCTGCCCTGGGGCTACAGACTCAACTTGCCACCCCTGCTGGAGCTGGAGATGTGGCTCCATCTGCTCAGGGCAGACACACTGTTCCTGTGGTGGGAGAGTCTCACAAGGGAGCTGCTCTCAGCTCCTGGGCACATTGAGCACCCCAAAAGGCTGCCTTGCAGTGGCTTTTCCATCTGCTCCTCACACTGGCCCATTGTCTGGCACAGGCATGGGAGGCAAGCTGTGTCAGCAGGTTATGGCAGCTCAGAGATCCTCAAACCTCACTCATCCTGGGATTTCCTCTCTGCTCAGGGAGCTTGCTGCAATTTCCCAGGAAGGGAGCTAATGAAAATGGGGTGTGGCTTATGCTTGGCACGTGGTGGGGTTCCTTTCCAGAGACTGAGAAATCCCCAGACCCTAGGGTGTTACTTAGACAACTTGGTTTTGATTCCATCCCTGTGCAAACCCTTCCAGGCTGCAGTCTCTGCCAGGTGCCAGCTTTGCCTGGTGGGTAGGGTCCTGGCTGAGCCACTGATCTCACTGCAGCACCCAGCCCTTGGGGCTGCCCAGGGTCCTGGCTGAGCCACTGATCTCACTGCAGCACCCTGCCCTTGGGGCTGCCCAGGGCCTGGGAAGCAGAGGGGAGGCTGTGGGTGCTGTGAGTGAGGCAGTGAGGGAAAGCAGACGTGGAAAAGCAGCGCACAGAAAGTGCTGGCTGGGGTGACACACAAAGCCCTGGGAGGTGGAGCTGTCAGGAGGGCAGTCAGGAGCATTTCTCTTCTGGTGCTGCTTGTGGCTCAGACCCACAGCAGCAAGCAGCACCCAGCAGGGAGGGTGAAAGCTCCTTGAGACAGGAGCACTGTGCTGGGAGCTGCTGGGGCAGTTTGCCCACGGGCAGCAGAGGAGCTGCATGTTCCTGAGGCAGCCTGGCAGCTGCACAGCAGGTGACACTGCCACCCTGTCCCTACACCCCGGGTGTGGCACACCCAGGAATGCTGGGCTTTTCTTTACAAGGTCTTTTAAGGCTAAACTATTTAATTAAGAAATGACACCTAAATTGTTTTCACTTTTAACTCAATAACTCAAATGATTACTCAAAGTCCACAATGCAGGTTTTTTTGTCTAATTACAGAACACTATTTAAACTTATGAAGAAGAAGGACTAGTAACTGCTTTAAAACTTGTATTTTAGTTGTAGATATATTGTACTCTAAACTCTAAGTTTTCTACTCAGTGATATTACACACTTCTAACTAAACTACACACTCATAATCCCAGTGCTATCAGTCAGCTTTGGAAGCCCCCTCTACAGCCCCAGGTCAAAAAGTGTTCCCCTGGGGGGTCAGAGTTTATCAGCACAGAAAGTTTAAAACTCTCAGCATCCAGAACTCCAGAATCTCCCCGTCTTGCTGCATCCCCTCTGCCTCACCTGACTGCTGGCAATGCACGAGCACTGCCATCCCTGTGGCACACACACCTGCACACAGGTGTGCACACTGAGCACACCTGTGCCCACTCCCCCCTGTGTGCAGCTGGTATTTCCTGACCCTTTCCTTCCCCTTGCCTCCTCAGAAGTGTAGCACTGCAGGAATTTGTGGGCACATCAGCAAGTTGGCAACCCAGCCTGCCTGGGCATGCCTGGGAGGCACAGGAATCTGGGAGGGCTCTTCAGGTGTTTGATCACATCAGCCCCACCTGGGATTGATGCTCTTCCTGCTGAGGTGTTCCATGAAATGTTTTTGAGCATGGCTGTGGGGGGAATGTGGAATTCCCAGGGTTGACACCCCCAGGGAATGACACTCCTGAATGGAAAATCACATTTCCTAGGAAAAATAAATCATTTCAAGGCATGAAAATAGGGCTCTGCAAAATGTTCCTGAAAACATTCCTGTCCCTTAGCTGGGCCAGTGCAACTTCTTGTGAGACCAAAGCATTAACAGATTGCTGGCAAGGCCTGGATTTTGTATACCTTTGGGAATTTTGTACCAGGAGAAGTGTCTGGAGGCAGAGGATGCCTGGAGCTGTGGAGCAGGGATTCCTGTTTGTCCCTGTGGAAATTCCCCCAGTGAGGGGTGCAGCTCCTCGTGTGAGCTTTGCCTTGCCAAGGCATCCATCAGCTATTGCCACATTGATGTGACTTTGGGTGTGCTAGGATGGACTTGCTGCTGGATGATGGGACCAGTGGGGTGGGGAGGATACCTGGTGGCTCCTCAGCACATCTATAAAAGCATTTTAAGGACGGGTTTAGTAAGAAACAGCACGTGTAGCTCAGCCTCTAAAGCGTGGAGGAGAAAAGCGTGGTGGGGGCTGGAGTGAGCGGGACACAGCCCCCGTCCCTGACAGGCTGTGCTCGGCAGGGCTACGCGGGCCGGCCCCGGGAGTACATCGCCACACAGGGCCCCCTGCTGAACACCGTGAGCGACTTCTGGCAGATGGTGTGGCAGGAGGAGGCTCCCCTCATCGTCATGATCACCGAGCTCCAGGAGCGCAAGGAGGTACCAGGGAGCCTGGGCACAGCGGGAAGGGGGGGCTGATGGCAGCAGAGGGCTGTGTGAGGCCACATGTGGGGCTGTGCACCCACTCACTGTGCTTCTGTCTCTGAGGGTTCCCTGATGAACCACAAGGGGAGGAGGAGATCCCCAGGGCTGCAGCCTTGGCCCTGTCTGGTTTGCCTCCTCACATGGCTATGGGCACTCTTTACCAGCTGGATAACAAAGGGTTAAAGCTGGATAAAGGGTTTAGGGCAGCCCCCAGGGATGGGGCAGAAGCAGTGGGCAGCAGTGCCCCTCTGGCCCTCCAGAGCTCTGCCCTGTGCTGAGAGCTCTCAGCCAGGGGATCCAGCCCAGGGGAGAGCTCTGGGGAGCCAGAGGGCACTGCTGCCCACTGCTTCTGCTTCTGGGATGGGAGCCAGCAGCACCTGCCTGGGGAACTGAGAACTGGAAACTCTTTCCTGGCCATGTCCTTGCTCCCTTCTCTCCCAACTGACAGCCTCCCTGTGCCCTGGGTCCTGCTGCATCTGGAAGCTTCCTGGGCTGAGCAGGGGTACATGTCCCTGGGGCCTGAAAGCCAGGGCAGGGCATGGGAGAGGGTGCAGGGGTAGGAATTTATCCCTTCTTTGCTTTCCCTCTCTATCACTCTACCTCCCCCTTCCCCACTCCCCTACCGCCCCCAAGGTGAGGACCCCTCCCACCAGCACTGACTCAAGCACAGTTCAGACATCCTTGAGGAGGGTCCTTGGGTGCCTTGAGCATCTCCACAGCCACAAACCTGCCTTGTTCTTCAGAAATGTGTCCACTACTGGCCCGAGAAGGAGGGCACCTACGGCCCCTTCACTGTCCATGTGCAGGGGGTGAGCGAGTCTGTGGAGTACGTGGTGCGGGATCTCTCCATCCAGGTGGGTCTGAGCCTCATCCTGGGGGCACAGAGGGAGCACCTGGGGCCCAGCAGTGCCCCTGATAATATCACTTCATTTATTATCCACACAAAAACAGCTCCAACAACTATAGCACGTTCCATTAAAATAACTGCCCTGGTTATAACAGCCCTAGGCATTGCTTTAGCCCTAGAAATCTCAAAAATAGCCCAAACACTTATCCTCACAAAACAAACCTGACACCCCTGGCATCTCTGGTGAGATGGCAATCCTCCGTGACAGGAAAGAGGAGGGTTCACGATTCTCAGGAGGGCCCTGCCAGAGGAGGAGTGTGCAGAGCCTGTGGGGGGCTGTGGGGCATAGCTGGGCTCAGAGCCCAGTGTTCACCCTGTCAGCCCCAGCACTGCAGAGCCTGGGGAGGCTGGGAGGGAGCAGGAGCCGGCCCTGGGGTGCAGAGGAGAAGGGGTCAGCTGGGCAGAGCAGCACCAACCTGGTGTTGTTGCACTGTGTCACTGGGCTCTGCCCCACGGGCTCTCTGTGTCACCCTGGGCTGACACCAGCCAAAGGATCTGGCTTGCTTTTCCTGGACTCTGGTGGCAGTATTGGAACACTCTGCCTCTGCTCTCACCCTCTGGGATGGGACACATCCATTGGCTCTGGCCCAGGGGTCTCTCCCTCATGTCTGGCAGAGGCTCAGAGAGGGATTCAGGAGGAGAGTGGCTGAGATGGGTATGAGCTGCTTGAGCTCTGCTGAGCTGAGCTCCCCATTTCATCTGGCCCATGCCCTCACATCCCCGTTTCTCTTTGTCCTGTGCTGGAGAAGCTTGGGAAGGAATGCCGCAAGGTCAAGCACATCCTCTTCCCTTCCTGGCCAGACCAGCAGACACCTGAGTCAGCCAAGCCCCTGCTGCACCTGGTGGCCAAGGTGGACGAGGCTCTGCAGACTGCAGCCAGCCCAGGGCCCATCGTGGTGCACTGCAGGTAAGAGCTTGCACCTCACTGAGCCCTGTCTGTGCTCCTCCCCGGGGTCAATCCCCCGTGAGTCCTCACACACAGGTGGTGCAGAAATGCCAGGGCACAGCCACCCCCAGCAGAGCTGTCAGTCAGCAGCTCCTGTCCTGGCAGCACAATGGTGGCATTAGAGTGGCATATCCTGCACTGGGGTCCAGCAGGGTGGGAGTAGGAGAGGTCTGCATTGGGACTCAGCCACCAGCCCCATCCTACACCCACAGCTCCAGCTCTGGAAGATCCTGCTTGAGCAGGGAGATGGAACCTGGTGACCCTGTGGTTGGTCCCTTTGAGCCTGACCCATTCTTGCTCCCTGTGCCACCCAGCCTGGCCTGTGGCTTGGAGGTGGAGCCATGTTTCAGGACAGCCCTCCTGCAGGAGGTGGCCTCTGCCTATTCTCTCCTTGCTGAGTGAATTTGGGAACAGTGGAGCAGAGCACCCATTTGTCCTTAGGGAACATTCAGCATGCACTGCTGCAGGCTGAGTGCAAACCTGGTGCTGGGATTAGAGCCCAGCTGGGAGGGGAGGGGCTGCAGAGCTCCCTGCACTGCACAAGGACTGGTTTTGTGTTTCCAGGGCAGCCTCAGCCGGGCTGTGCCACATGGCCAGAACTCCCTGCCGTGGCAGAGTGACCCCAGCCCACGGCTTTTGGTGCCTGGCTCAGAACCTTGGCCTGGCAGCTGGGGCCAGGACCCAGCATCCCTCTAGGCAGAAATCACAATCCAGGAGTGCAGCTCAGCAATGCAAGCGCAGGCAGTGGGGGCTGAGGGTGCTCACAGCTGTGTCTGCCCTGCAGCGCGGGCATCGGCCGCACCGGCTGCTTCATTGCCACCAGGATTGGGTGCCAGCAGCTGCAGGACACGGGGGAGGTGGATATCCTGGGCATCGTGTGCCATCTGCGCATAGACAGGTGGGTACACCGGGCAGGGGGCTCCCTGCTGGGTCCTGCTGGGTGCCAGCCTGACAGCAGGGCTGGGGGAGGGATGTGGCAGAGACATGGGGATGGGCATCCCAAGGGGCATGGGCACTATTTCTGCTGGAAACGAGAAGGGTGGCTTGGGGATGCAGGTGTGTGGATAGCAAACAATTCCTAGTGCCAGGCTGGTTCTGCTGTCAGAGCTGCTGTAGCTCTGAGCTGAGGACACAAGGGAGAGGAGAGGGGCTGTGAACCTGGCAGCCATCTGCTCCTCCCCTCCTGCTCAGCCACTAAATCCAGAAACACTCCACCTGGCCACTTTTCAAGAAGTACAGGTGAAAATTAGCACAAAATCAGCTGCTAATCTAATTTTGAACAGCCCAGCAATGCTTCTGAACCCCTCTATTCTTTGGGCTGCTCTGCTGCCTGTTTCAGAGGCATCTTGACATGGCTGGTGCACTGGGAATGTTTGTGCCCTGGGAGCAGAGAGCTGGAGCAGAGTTTTGTGTCTGTGAAGTGTCAGTGGGCCCTGCCTTTCCCTTGCAGAGGTGGGATGATCCAGACGAGCGAGCAGTACCAGTTCCTCCATCACACGCTGGCTCTCTACGCCTCCCAGCTGCCAGAGGGGGCAGCCCGCTAGTGCAGGGCTCCCACCGGGCCTGTGGCTCCCTGCTCGGACCTCTCCTGCACCAGCCTCGGGGAC
This sequence comes from Loriotus luctuosus, assembly GCA_035582745.1. Taxonomy (NCBI): domain Eukaryota; kingdom Metazoa; phylum Chordata; class Aves; order Passeriformes; family Thraupidae; genus Loriotus; species Loriotus luctuosus. Next base: position 1,429,023 of record JAWWEY010000108.1, read on the forward strand.
ACCTTCACCAAAGCCCCTCCTGATGCTGCCAGGCCACAGAGCAGCAGTGTGAGCATCCTCGGGGTGAGCACAGCCCAGCCAGCCCCGAGTGTGGCTTTGGACCCTGGGGATGAGCAAGGTGAGGTGCTGCGCTGGCTGCTCCAAGTGGCCACTGCTGCTGGCTCCAGGCAGATTTCAGCCACAAGAAAGCAGCTTTGGCTTTTGAGAGGTGCAAGATCCTGACAAAGAAGAGCAAGCTGTGTGGAGGAACTGCAGCTGGCAGAGTGTGGTTTGCCTTTCAGCTGCACACAAATGTCCACCCTGTCAGACACAGCACTGGTGGAACTACCCTGAAATAAACAGAGCCTCTGTCCTGGCTGTGAATCCTTTGTGGGAGGGCTGGGCTTGCTCCAAACATGCAGCCCTAAACTGTTCTTGCTAAAGACACACCTTGATGGCTTGGTGCACAGTCACTAACAGCTTGCTTTCCTCTCCACCTTCAGCCAACACCTTCTCAACAGCCTTAAAGTAGAATCATAGAATTATAAAGGTTGGAAAAGACCTCCAAGATCATCGAGTATAACCTCTGATCAAACCCCACTGAGCCCACTAAACTGCATCAGGAATTGCTGTGTATATTTGTTTCCTGAACACCTCCAGGGATGGTGACTCCACCACCTCCCTGGGCACCCTGTGCCAGTGCCTGAGCAGCTTTCAGGGAAGAAATTTTCCCCAATATCCAACCCAGACCTCCCCTCTCTCTAGCAGGGGAGATTCCCAAGTGCAGTTTGCAAGTGATGTGTTCCCAATTGCCTTTTGTTACATGAGGGTGGGGATTTTGAATTCTTGGGGTATTTTTCTGAAATAAGAACAAAATAATATTTGATTTTATTAGGTTGTCTTTTAAGGTGATAAATCCAGGGGGAAAATACAGAAGGTGGGAAAACATTTTGTCATAAAGCATGCAGATGGAAATACTCTGGGAAGTATTTTGAAGTACTATGAAAGATGCCCTTGCCAATGGGCATCAAACACTCACTTGGGCAGTGAGGGCTGGGAAGCAGATGGGAAATGCCCAGTCTGTGCCCACCCATGCCCTAAGCCCTGGCATGATCCAGTGTGAGATCCAGGGAGAAAAGGCTCGATTTTCCTGCTGGAAGACGTGTGCATGACCTACCCCTTCCCCACGCCATGGCTCCCCAAAATGCAGCTGAATTGCTGCCCAATGGTCTTCCCTGCCCACTTCCCTCCCTTGGCACCAGGAACAAATCTGCTTCCTGGCGCAGCAGCAGGAAAATGAGCTGATCTCAAGTGACATCCTTTCACTTGCTGCATTTCCATCACCCTGGCAGAGAAATCCCCCTGCTCCTAGTGCCAGGTCAGCCCTTCCTCAAGCCCCAGCCTGCCCAGTCTGGTGATCTGGGGGGGATTTGTGTTCCCTGTGGGACTCTTGTGTGATGCTCAGGCACTTGGAGAGGCTGTGGAGCTTCTGCAAGCTCCCTGCAGGTGAATGCATGGCTCAGGACTTTGCCTTCTCAGGTGATTTGGTGTAACACTTGTCTTTAATGGTGTCTCTGAGACACCCATAGAGGTTTGAGTTGTCAGACAGGCTTTATTCAGCATCCCCCTCCTCAAGTCTTTCCTCACCCACTCCCATCAGGCAGGTGAAGTTAAAGACTTGCAAACTGCACCTGGACAGTTTTCCTGCACTCCCTGGACAGCAGGACACACACCATTTTCCTCTTGCTTTCAGTCTGCTGTCCAGAGGAGAGCTCTCAGGGCAGGCTCAGGCCAAGGGCTGCCTGAGGGTCTCCCAAGGCATGCAGGAGCAGCACCAGGATCACACTTGGCCACGGGTGTTGGCACCTCCTCCCAGATTCCCCATCAGGTGCTGGGGGTTTTTCCAGCTCAGCAGTCTGATGCAGACTATGATCAGTTAAGCAGGTTTCCTGCCCTTTGATCTCAGTTTCTACCAGCTCCATCTGCTCCACACTTACCTGGCCCCTGTGGGAGTTCTCTCCATGCCCTGTGCACTGACCCCCTGAACCATCCCCTGTGTTATTGCCAAACCCTCCCTGGGCTCACCCCGTGTCAGGGGTCCAGCAGGGTTTGTGTAGCACAGTTTGGGATCATTGGGAGTGAGGCTGGCCCTGCCTCATCCCCAGTGGGTGCAGCTGTGAGAAGCAGGTGAGCAGCACTGACACAAATGAGCCATGGAGTGCCCAGGTGTGCTGAGCAACCACAGAGGGAACAGAGGGCACACAGGTGCAGTGCATGAACATGAGGGTGTAAAAGGCTAAAGAACAAGAAGGGCCAATGCTTGAAGCCTTCTGAAGTGGTGTGGTGTGTGGGTTGAAGCCTTCTGACATTGTATGGTGACACTCTGTGTATTGTGCCCATCTCACCTGTGACATGTGCTGTGACAGGTTTGAGCTGCTCTGGCTGTGTCCTGGGAAACTGCTTCACACAGTCCATAAAGAGCAGAAGGTACCAGCAGATAGAGGAAAAGAATCTCTCCAAAATCTTGTGCTTCCCCATGCCCTGGGCTAGCATTAAGCCCCTGAGCTTGGGTCAGCACAGCCAAAATTGCTGCTGTTCCTCAGTCCCCCACTTAAACCCCAGGAATGGTCCCAGCTGTCCTTGTCCTGCTCACAGTGTTGCTGTGCTCCAGGGGAGGTACAGCCCAGGCAGGCAGAGCTGGGGGCCCTGGGTTGCAGCATCCTGAGAACCATGTCCCCTGGGCTCAGGAGAAGTCTCCACACAGTAATAAACCAGTTTGGGTTGCAAGTCCATCTGGTCCCAACCCCTTCCACTATCCCAGGCAGCTCCAAGTCCAACCTGGCCCTGGGTACTCCAGGGATGGGGCAGCCACAGCTTCTCTGGGCAGCCTGTGCCAGGGCCTCACCTCCCTCTTTGTGAGACATTTCTTTCTTACATCTAAGAAAATACATTGGTATAAAGACACAAGATCCTGTCCTATGCACATGACTGTATTTTTGGCCTGGGGTTTTCCAGACTGGTAGTCCTTGCAACAACTCACTGGGATGGGAGGAACAAAACATGGTGGCCATGTGGCACACATCACTGTTGTGGCACACACAGCCTTTGGTGGTGGAAAGTAGACCCAGAATGCTCCAAATTCACTTGCAGCTGGTGGAAAGCTTCAATGCCATCAAACACAGCACTGCTTCAGCAGGTCCTTGGAAAGGCAGAGCATGTGCCAAAATCCAGCATTTTGATTAATTAATAACAGGTGAGTGATGGTAACCACAGGCTCCAACAGCACCTGTGGACACCAAGTAATCAGTGATCAAGCCATGACCTGGAAAGGAGACATTTCAGGAAAGATTTCTTCACCAAAAGGGTGGGCAGGCCCTGGCACAGGCTGCCCAGGGCAGTGGTGGAGTCACCATGGACATGGTTCAGTGGTGACCATGGCAGTGCTGGGATAACAGTTGGACTTGATGATATTAGACAACTTTTCCTATCTGAACAATCCTCTGATTCTATGAAAAAAACCACCTTCAAGCAGAAATTCAATGCAAGATTTTGGGGATGATGAATTTTTCACTGGTATGAGAAGTTCTGAAGGGGTGATTACAGAAAACAATGATATTTCTGCTTCCTCAGGCCTCCCTTTGGGAGCACAGGGATCCTGAGCAGGCTGTAGAAGCTTGGAGAGCAAAATGCTTTCTGTCTCCAAAAATAAAGTCAGCTTCCCTGTGACTTATAGCACATGAGGGAAACTTCCCCACCATTAATTGTCAGGGGCTGTGAGGTGAATTGAGCTCTAACCCAGTTTCCCCATTTCCTGTGCACACCCATTTGTCTCAGGCAGCCCCAGCAGTGGATTCAGCACTTTGTGTCTCACAGAGCACCAGCACCTGCTGCAATAAAGGATCTGCTGTGAGGGAACTGCAAACAGCCTGGTGTGTCAGTCCTTGCTTCAGGCCTGGCTTAAATCCCACGTGGATGGAACTGAGCCCTGTTGGTGTGGCACAGCCAGGCAGCCCCTGAGTGCATGGTGTGGGAGAGCAAAGGCAGCACAGCCCTGGGGCAGCTCTGCACCCCCAGCCCAGCAGAGCTGAGCAGGGCCAAAGCAAGAGGGTTTTGAGGCTGCTCAACCTGATGGCTGAAAGCTGCTGAGGCAGCAGGCTGGGTACAGCTCTCACAGGAACATCCTTTGAGGGAGCTGTGCCTTTGGGTTGTGTCTCGTTCTGCAGGTGGCAATTGTCAGCTTCTGTGGCATTGCTCAGGGCTCCTGGCACCCCCTGTGCCCCAGTGCCACCCTGGCTCCTGGCCCCCAGCTCTCCTGCACACTGCTGCACCCCCAGTTCTCCTGCAGTGATCACACCCTGCACCCTCAAGTACCCCAGGACCTCTGCAACCCCAGCACCACTGTGCCCTGCATCTCTGCCACCCAGCACTGCCCACACTGTCTGCACCCCTCAAACACCTGCACCCCCAGCACCCTCAGCATCCCTGCAACCCCCCCAAACCATCCCTGCACCACTGCAGCCTGCACCTGAACCATCCGTGCACCTGAACCATCCCTACCCCCTGCACCACTGCAGCCTGCACCTGAACCATCCCTGCAGCCCTGCACCACTGCAGCCTGCACCTGAACCATCACACACACATCACCTGGGGAAACTGAGGCCTGAGGCCAAGCGCAGCCTCCAAAGGCACCAAAGCAGTGACTGGCCCACCACTGAAGAAAACAGCAGGTGGATGAGGTCCTCCCTGTGCCCGTGGAGGTCCCATCAGAGCAGGCTGCACCTCCCTCAGGGCTGGAGCTCCAGGTCCCCCCTCACCCAGTGGTGCTTCCTGAGCCTCAGGAGCCAGGGGCCCTGCTGGGGCCTCACCACCCCTGGTGTTCCCTTGGCACACCCTCCTCTGGATGCCACCAGCCCCGGGCAAGAGGCACCCATGGCCAGGGGCAGCTCCTGCCGTGGCTGTACGTATGGCAGGTGACACCAGGGGACAGTGGGGCAGGACAGAGGGGCAACCCCACGGGCTGGCTTGGTCCTGCTGTGTGTGCCGGGGGTCCCAGCAGCACTCCCAGGTGTGTGGGGGGCTGGGGTGCAGGTACAGGTGCAGGGTTGGGGTGTGCCCCGTGGCATGGCTGGAGGGGCTGGTGCCAGCTGTGCCAGGGCACTGCCAGGGGTGCAGGGAATACACCTGCCGGGTGCAGGTGAGCAGCACGGGAGTGATGGAGGTGGGAGTGCTGGGTGCAGGTGACCAGCACGGGGGGCACTGGGGCACAGGGTGATGGAGGTGGGGTTGCTGGGTGCTGAATGCAGCAGGCACCAGGTGAAGAGGTGCTGGGAGCACAGGAGTGTGGGCTGGGGGATTTTGGGACTGCAGGAAGGCTTTTGGCTGCAGGGGAGCTGGGATACCGGTGTGTCGGGGCGCAGGGGCGGGCTCGGGGGGATGTGCAGGGCTGTGGGGGGCAGCGGTACGAGGGTGCACCCTTCCCCTCAGGCTGAGGGTGCACTCCCCTCCTCAGGATCTGAGGAGCCCTGGGTTACGGAGGGTCGGGGATGCCGGCAGCGACCAGGGCAGGGCTGTGGGATATTCCGGCCTGTCCGCTCTGTCCGGGCTGTCCCGAGGACCCGGCCGCTCGGTGCAGCGGCTCCTCCGGGCCGCCAGGGGGCGCGGCAGCGGGGCGGGGGAGGGGGCGCGCGGGCCCCACCCGGTGCGGCAGCAGGGCCCGCGGCGCGCGGACAATACCGGCGGCGGCTCGGCCTCCATCGGCTCCGCTCGGCACCGCTCGGCTCCACCCCGACTGGCCCCGCCCCGACTCGGCCGCGCGCGGCTCCGCTCGGCCTCGCTCGGCCCTGCCCGGCCCGGCCGCGCTCGGCTCGGCTCGGCCCCTCTCGGCTCGGCCCGGCCCAGCCCCGCTCGGCCCGGCCCGGCCCGGCTCCGCTTTGCTCGGCCCGGCCCGGCTCGGCTCCGCTCGCCTCAACTCGGCCCCGCTCAGCGCGGCCCGGCCCGGCCGGCACCATGCTGGCGCTCTTCAACAAGCTGCTGGACTGGTTCCGGGCGCTGTTCTGGAAGGAGGAGATGGAGCTGACCCTGGTGGGGCTGCAGTACTCGGGCAAGACCACCTTCGTCAACGTTATCGCGGTGAGCCCGGGGACGCCCCGCATCGCCCCATCCCCGAGGGGTCACGTACCCACCCAGGGCTTCACCCTTAGACTCCCCCATTGCATCCCCTTTGCACCCCCATTGAACCCCATTGCACCCCCGTTGCATGTCCCCATTGCATCCCCGCGCCTTCCGCCCCCCATTACATCCCCATTGCGCCTTCATTGCATCCCAACTGCACCCCATTGTACCCTCATTACACCCTCATTGTACCCCACTGTATCCCAGTTGCACCCCCATTGCATCCCTATTGCATGTCCCCATTGTACCCCCATTGTATCCCCGCTGTATCCCCACTGCACTCCCATTGCATGTCCCCATTGCACCCCTGGGTATTCTCAGAACGTCTCCGCCCTATCGCACCCCAGCCTGAAAATGCCTTTGGGGAGGGGGTGCGGGCTGGGGGTGCGGGATGGAGCAGTGGGGTACGGTGCGGGGCACAGTGTGGGGTGCAGGGTGGGGCACACCAGTGGGGTACACTGTGGGGTGCAGGGTGGGGTACAGCAGCGGGGTGCACGGTGCCGGCCCGGGGCGGCCCAGGACATCCGCATCGTTCTCTCCCCGCATCCCCGGAGCCGAGCGGGTGCTCGGGTCCGACTCGGCCCTGCCCTGTGGGCCGGAGCCCCGGCCGCGGTCAGCTGTCGGTACCCGTGCTCTGTGGGCCGGGCTGTGCCGCCGGGGCACTGCGGGAGCTCCGCTCTCGGTCCCGTAGCAGCGGGCGCTTTGTCATGGTCGCTGCCGCCGGCGGGACGCGAGGTGGGGCCTCAGGGCGGGGATCCTCGCCTGGGGGCCGGTGTGGAGGTGTTTGCCTTCCTTCCTCGGGAAGCACGAGGTGCTTCACCCCAGCAGCGTGCTGTGGGTGCGGGCCGCTCCTGCAGCAGCGCCGGAGCGGGGCGGGGCAGGGCAGGGACCCCGCCTCGGGCCCCTCAGCCCCGGCCGCTCCCCGGCCGCGCTGCTCGTCCGCGGGCTCCCTGCATCCCCCACAGGATCGGGAGCTGCGTGTCCTGGATCCTGAGCCCAGGGCGTGGCCTCACCCGTGGGGATGCTCGGCAGGCTCCCCTCCGGCTTTTTTGGGTTGTTCTCAGCCTCTCAGTAGTGGTGGTGCAAGGCGGGAGGATCCTGAAGGGGGGGTTTGGGCCGCTGCCCCCTGAGGGTTTCACGGAGGGAGGTGGAGGCAGATCCGCCCTGGTTCCCCCACTGCTCCCTGGTAGCTCTGAAGTCTGTGCCTGCCATGGCTCCAAAGCAGAGAGAGTTGTTGGTGCTTGCTCAGGGTGATGGAAGCTGCTGGGCTGTCAGAGGGCATTTTCAGCTCATACGGAGGCTTCACTGCACTGGAGCCATGCTCTTTGGGAGGTGCTGAGGGACAAAAATGTCCTTCCTGAAGTGTCTAGGGGCAGAGAGAGGACAACCCAAAATGCTTTTCATCCTGGAGATGGTGGCACTCCTGCTCTCTTGCTGGAAGTCGCTTCTCAGTGCTCCAGTCTCCTGCTGGTTCCCCCCATAAACCAACACCAGCATCTGGGGTCAGGGAGCATTTTGGCTCTGGGGCAGTGACCCTGAGCACCAATCCTATTTTTGAGGGACCTCTCCCTGCCATTTGCATGTTTAATAGTCAATTTTTGCAATCCCATACCAGGGTGGGACGTGGTGGTGCCAGGTGTGAGCTGCTCCTGCTCTTGCTGGGTGCTGCTGCCTGCTAACAGCAGCCAGGCTACCTTAAAAATGGCAAAGTAATTTAGTGTTGGTTTTAATCACCCAGTTAAGCTGTGAAGGGTGATGGAGCTTTATCCCAGAGCTGCTGCACTGTTCTGCCTGCACAAGGCAACCCCAAGGGTTGGTGTTCCTTGGTTCCCTGTTCCCCACATGCCTCCTCCTCTCCCAGCCACATCTGGAGCAGACAGGGCTCACCGTGAGCTTTGTGGGGTTTGCTTCTGTGAGTAAATACTTTGTACCTGGCACTTTAACTGTGGGCAAGACCCCACTGGTAGGACCCATGCACTGGGACTCTCTCTGCTTAGCCAGGATTGCCAGTGTAGGGAGAAGGGATTTTGAGGAATTACAGCAGCTCTTGAGGTGGCTGAAGTTGGCACCATGGCCTGCTGGTCTGTCAGGTCTGTTGTGGGGTGTTTGAGACCCTCACACAGCAGTCAGGCTCAGGGTGCTGAGTTTGGCCTTTCAAGTTATTTGGAAAGTTCAAGTTTTGTGACAGATGCACACAAAAAGGGGCACCCACGTTTGAGAAGACATCCTGGAAAGGAGGACTTGTTGGGCACAGTGAAACAGAAGCATGGCACGGGAAGTGCCAGCTCAACGGGAACTGCCTGAGAAGGTCTGGAGGTGCCTGGCTTTAGGGTGTTGCAGTGGGGTTGTTGGAAGGGGAAATAGCTGTGATTTGGGCTTTGTGAGGGGATAAAACCTGAACTGGAGAAGTGTGGGATTTTGGGGTGTTGGAGAGATGGCACAAGAAGGGGAGAAGGTTCTTTCTGGGACCAGAGCTGCTCTAGGGGGTTGGCACCGTCCTTTTCTTGCAGGATTTGTAGCTGCAGCTGACTGAGGAGTGGATTCTGGTTCCCTGGAAGGTGGGTGGCTCCCTGCAGCAGCCAGGCTGTGCTTGTGCCAGGCAAGGGCTTTGCTGAAGGCAGCTGTGATCAGGGTGACTCCTCCTGGGTCACCTGCCTCGGGTGGGAACTTTGATTTTCCAGGACTTATTTTTTCTTTTCCTAGCTGTTGATAGCTGAGGCTTGAAGTCTTTCCTGCAAGGAGAAGTGAAAACTGTAGATACACACCTGGTCTTGATTTACCCTGAAGCTAGTGGGCTTTTAGCTGCCTTTTCTGCAGTCTGGTGGTGCCATGCATGACTCAAGGGTGTTGAGAGCTCCTCAGCAGGTGCTGAGGCCCAAAACCTGTCACTGCAGGCTGTGGTTAGAACAAGAGAGCATTGCTGCTTTTTAACATCACATGCTTTCTACCTGTGCTGGAGCCTTCCAAGAGACTGAAGGCACAAGTGCCAGGGTGTTGGATGTGTGGTGGGGGCTCTGGGGCACCATCCTGTGCTCCAGCCCTGCCTGGAAAGTGATTCAGACCAGTGCTGCAAGAGGGAACATGGAGCTCCTGGAGTGAGTTCAGTGGAGGCTGTGAAGATGCTGACAGGACTGGAGCATGTCTCTTATGGGGACAGGCTGAGGGAGCTGAGGCTGTTGAGCCAAACAGCAAAAAGGAGATGGCTGAGAGGGGCCCTTGTCAGTGTCTGTCAGTGTCTGCAGGGAGGGCTCAGAGGATGCACCAGGCTCTGCTCCCTGGGGCCCAGCACTGGCACAGGAGGAATGGACAGCAGCTGATGCCCAGGAAGTTCCACCTGGACATTGGGAAGAACTTTCCTGGGCAGTGACTGTGCACTGAACAGGCTGCCCAGAGAGGTGTGGAGTCCCCCTCCCTGGAGACATTCCAGAGCTGTCTGGGAATAATGCTGTGCCATGTGCTTGCTCTGGGGTGATCCTGGCTGAGCAGGGAAGTGGCATCACTGTGGTCCTTCCAGCCTGACCCATCCTGTGAAACCACATCAGCCTCGTGTTTGGCTCCAGGTGGGATGGTGGATGGGGTCAGAGGATGCACCAGGCTCTGCTCCCTGGGGCCCAGCACTGGCACAAGAGGAATGGACAGAAACTGATGCCTAGGAAGTTCCACCTGGACATTTGGAAGAACTTCTTTCCTGTGCAGTGACTGTGCATTGAACAGGCTGGCCAGAGAGGTGTGGAGTCCCCCTCCCTGGAGACATTCCAGAGCTGTGGGGTGATCCTGGCTGAGCAGGGGGGTTGGATCAGGTGACCTACTGTGGTCCTTCCAGCCTGACCCATCCTGTGAAGCCACAACAGCCTCGTGTTTGGCTCCAGGTGGGATGCTGGATGGTGGGGCAGGTGCCAGCTCTCCAGCAGGGATCTCAGGGGAGGCATGGCCTGGGAGTGGCTCAGAGGACTGCAGAGCTCAGCCCCTGCTCCCACCCCTCCTCAGAGAGACACTGACCCCTTGGGCAGCCAGCTGACCCACCTGGGCAGGAGGTGCCCTGAATGAGCCTGGGAGGGAATGTGCAGCTCCAGGTGTGCAAGGTGCCCAGGGCTTGCTGGGGAGGCAGAGCAGAGAGGTGCTGAGGAGGTAGCAGGGAGATGTTCTGATGTATTTGTACAGGTCTGTCCTGACATCCACCTCTCCCAGGAGCTCTGGGTGTGCCCCAAGTGGGGTCTGGCAGGGCCAGCGTGGGTGGGAGGTGGCTGTGGGTTCTCATTCTGCCTCAGATGCACACCACAGGTGTGTCTGTGCTCCTTAGCTTCATAATGCAGAAGGTATCAGGTTTTCTGGGGGGGCTTCTCCATATTTCTGGAAGAGGAGGGGAATCTGGCTGAGGCATGGTCTTGTCTTGCTGCTGCAAGCTCTGTCAACGTGAGCCAATGAAAGTGGACAGTGTGGCTTTCCTGAGATAGGATCCCAGAGTGGTTTGGGTTTGAAGGGACCTTTGAAGATCACCTTGTCCAACACCCTCACCATTGGCACACACATACAGACACATTCCACTAGACTGGTTTGTTCCAAGCCCCATCCTGCCTGACCTTGAACATTCCCAGGGATGGGGCAGCCACAGCTGCTCTGGGTAACCTGTGCCAGGGCCTCCCCTCTCACATCATAAAACATTTCTTTTTTTATCTTTTATATATAAATTTCCCTCCCTGTTAGAGCTTGGGACAGGGTTTGGCAGGAACTCAGGTGCCACATGGCAGGAGTGCCAGGCTGGGCAGTTTTGGGGATGGTCCAGGCAGTGGTGGGACACACCCACCCCAAGGTGCTTTGGGCTCCTGCCTCTGTCCCACAAAGGGCCATACTCTGGTGATGGAGACACAACTGCAGAGAGCCAGGGCTGGGCTTCCAGCACTGCCATCTCTGCCCTCTGGGGAGCAGGGCTGCAGAGCAGCCTGCAGTGATGAATCTAGAGCAGGTCACATCACTCCAGTGCCATTCTGTGCTGGGACAGGGTCGCAGCCACCTGGGCACGGTGAGGAGCAGGGCCTGGCCACCTCAGCCCTGTGTGCTGCTCTCCAGAGCAGGGGGAGGCTGAGGTGGCTTCTCTGTGCGTGCCAGTGAGCCAAGGGGTGATGGCTGAAGTGACACACGTGCATGTGTCAGGATGGGCTCAGCATGACCTGGGGGCACCACTTATAAAAACCTTTCACTTTGCCCTGGCAAGAGCTGAATTCTGGCCACCTCTCCCAGTGACCCAACTGGAAAGTGTTGGGGCTGGGCAGAAAGGTCTCTTGCCTTCTAGGCAGGGCACCAAGGCAGAGTGGTTTGGGCAGCGTTGGTGACCCTGGCAAAACCAGCAATGAACTGGAGACCTGATCTGCCATTTGTGGTCACAAAATCCATCTTGTCTCCAACAATTTTTGTGCTTCCCAGTGGAATTGGGTTGGACTCAATCTTGAAGGTCTCTTCCAACCTAGTCATTCTGTGAATTCTCTGAATTCTGTTCTTAAGCAATTGGTGTGGCTTGGCATCGTCGTCAGGGTGAGCATGGATGCTATGTCCATTACATAACCAAAATTTGGGGGAAGAATGTGTCCAGTGAAGCCTTTGCATGTCTCCATCTGGGTGCTCCCTGCTTTTCTGGCAGTGGAGCTGTGGATGGCTGGACCCTGCAGGGAGTTGAAAATATGTTGAAGGCACCAGCAGCAGGGGTGGTTGGAGAGGGAAGAGGAAACTCTGTGTTTCCACCACTGGGAGCTGCTTTCAGAGAGCAGCTGATGCAGGATGAGCTGATGGAGGAGGAGCACATGCAAGATGTTCAGTGGGTGCTGGGACAGCAGGGAGCCCTGGGAGCCATCCTGGAGCACAGTGCCTTGCATTCCCTGCTCAGCCTGTTTTGGACAGCTCAGGTAGTTTTGTTTTGGCTCCATGGCCAGCCTGGAGGCAGGTGCTGCCGTGGGAGAGGGGTTTGGGGCAGGAGCAGGGCTGTGGCCACTCACACAGACATGCTCTGTCCCACTTGTGGAGGAAGGAAGAGGTGACTCCTGGCTCCTGCAGCTCACCCCTTCCTGGAAGAAACTTGTGTCACATGGGGGCCTTATCTAGTGTGGCTTTTGCACAGCCAGCAGATCCCATGATGTGTCTGGAGTCCCTGAGGGAAGTGCCTGCAGCTTCCAAGAGCTCTTCAGCAATTGCTCTCTGTGCCCAATGATCAAAGCCTGAGAATTCCTGCATTTCACAGAGCTCAGCTGTGTGTTAAACCTCAGCCCATAGCAATGTCCCCTGTGGATCCCTGCCTGCTTCCCCTGCTCTCCCCATGCCCTTCCTCACAGTTCTGTCTGGGTGCAGCATGGCCTGAGCACCCCTTGGCTGCTGGCTTTTGCTGCTGAATGCAAAAGGGATGTGAAAAAGGGAAGCAGGGTGTATTGCAGAGCCTTTGGAAGAGGTCAGGAAATCCCTGGAGACTTGCTGATGTGGTGCATCTGGAGGAGCCACAGGCTCAACCAGGCACAAAAATCTGTTTATGACAAAATAGCATAAACTGACTTCCTGTTTTGAGGTTTGTGTTAACTAAGAGAAAAGCCCTCAAGAAACGGAGGATTTTAAGGCAGTAAAGACCTGCTAGGATGAGTTTGGCCATGGTTGGTGGTTCCAGCAGGTTTCTGGCACTGATGGCTGAAATCCCCAAGGCTGCACTATCCTGGTTGTTAAACATTCTGCCCTACTGGCTCCCCAGCATTCCCCAACATTCCCCAGGATGCATTTACAGGCCATAAGCATGGTTTGAGTGCCAGGGAAGCTGCTGGAGGTGAAGAGGCTGTGCCAGCTCCTGTCTCCTGCCCCAGAGCTGCCACATCCCTGCTGGAACTGCCTGTAATGTCCCTCTGTGCTGCTCCACCTGGGCCCATCCTGCAGCCCTGGGCTTTGAGCAGCACCCTGGGGTGGGCTTTGCCAGACTGTCAGAGATGAGTGATGAGATGGTGGCTCTCACAGTGGAGGGTGGACATTGTGTGTGTGTTAAGAGAAGTTTTGTAGATGTAGAGTTGTGTTACTGTGATGTGTCCTCCCCCTCGTTGTTATCATGGGATGGTCTTGGTTGTCAGGCATTGGGAGGGTTGGCTTGTTACTATGGCAACACCTGAGCTCCACCCAAGGTGTGAGAAAGTGACAGCAAGGAAGGGGTTAACTGAGAGGACTTTAAGGGGGTCTAAAGATATAAAAGGGGGAGCATCCATTTTGAAGATGAGCATGTGGCTGATAGTCACAGGGGCTTCCAGTGCTGTAATTTTTCCTTATATAGTCCTTTTGTTGTATTTTTTAAAGGTTTTGTAAACCTTTAACATTTTGAAAGTGAGGGTTGTTTCTCACAGGACCCCTTGGTGTGTGCTGGGCACGGGGCTGGTGAGCCAGCACAGCAGAGGGATGGCTCCTGCTCACTGCTCCAGCAAGGCTGACCTGTTCCACAGCAGGGCTGGGCTGCTGCAGCCCCCCAGGGATCTCATCATCTGATGCATAAACTCAGCAGACATTGGAGCTGCACTGGGAGCAGCTCTGGGGGGCCCTTTGTGCTCCCCACGTCACCCGGCACAGGCAGGATGCAGAGCTGGGGCAGCAGTGCAGACAGTTCTCGTTTGAAAGGAGAAGTCAGTCTGGTTTGAGCTGGGCCATGAACCATCCAAAGCAGAACCATGCTGGTGCCCCCAGGAGCTGCAGCTGGGAAGGAGCTGGAGCAGGAGGTGGCTCCCTGGGTGGGGAGCCCAGCCTGGAACCCCGGGGCTCCTTCCAGGGCTGCCTCACCAGAGATCCCTGCAGAGGAGCAAGGTCTCAGCCTCCTCCACAAAGGGCTTGAGAGAGCTGGGTTGGGCAATGTCCCAGCCCACGGGGACAGCAGCATGTCCAGGGCTGAGGGTGGCAGCTGGCTGCAGGGCTGGGGCTGCACTGGGGCACCCAGGGCACCTGTGCCCCTTGCAGCAGCCACAGCCTCATGGTTTAGGAGGTATTCCCCACTTTGGTACTCCCACTCGGGTGAGGTGTTGGCTGCCTCTTGCTTCCCCTTCCCTTCCAGCTGGAAGCACAAAAGGCAAAGATGATGGGTTGAGATAAGAACAATTTACTAGAAACAGCAACGAGATAAGAAGACAGTAAGAGCAACACTACTAATAACAAAAGTGTACAAAGAGAGGGTGATTTACATGCAAAATGCTCAGCAAGCCTGGGACAGTGACACAATGGCTTCCCTGTGCCCACCAGGCTTTCTCCCAGCTGGAAAAGAACAGGAACAGCCTTCCATAATCCTGGTGGCACCGTGTCTCCTGGGCTCTGTGCTCCTGGCATGGACCTGCAGGAGGGCAGAGCCTTGGGGTTATCCCAGGCTGCCAGCCTTGCTGCCCTGCCAGGGCAGGCTGGCCCCATCCTACACCTCCTAACACTGTCCCGCCTTGCTCTTGCAGTCAGGACAGTTCAATGAGGACATGATCCCAACAGTGGGTTTCAACATGAGGAAGATCACCAAAGGAAATGTCACCATAAAGGTAAGATTGTTGTTACTGCTGGTGAGGGCTCTTGGGATGAAGGGGGAAGTTGAAGATTGGTGGCTCTTCTGCTGGAGGTGGAAGAATTCCAGGGATCCCAGCTGCAGCTCACGGAACAGAAGCATGGCAGCATTAAGGGTGGAAAGTCCCTTGAAGGTTGAGTCCAACCAGGAGTGCCATGTTCACCACTAAACCATGTCTCCAAGTGCCACATCCAGGTGTTTTGTTAACATTTCCAGGATTCCACCACCTGGAAGTGAAAGATTTGCCCTGTTAGGGTCCTGCAGGTACCCACCAGAGGAGGTGGTGGGAAGGGCTGTAGGAGATCCAGACTTGTACAGTGAGAGTCAGTCTGGTTGCAAAGCTGGAGATTTCCTTGTATCTCTGGCTTGCTGGTAGGAACTTATGGATGTGGTCACCTTGCTGAGGGTGATTGTGCTGGGAAAAACAGCTCATGGCTTGCAGTGGTGGTCTCTGCCTTGGGAGCAGAAGAAGAGGAGGGTTCTACCTGGATTTTTCAAGGGCTGGGGTTGTACTGGGAAATAGCTGTTGGACAGGCTTGAAAAGCTGGCTGGGGCTCTCTGGCTGCTGCAGGAACACCTTTGGGAGTGTGCTGAATGTTCTTAAATGGGAAATGCCTGAGGGGAATGGCAGCAGGTGTGATGGGCATGGGGGGGAGGTGGGCCAGGGGTCCCTCTGTGCCAGCAGAGGCACACACAGGGGTTCAGCATCCTCAGCCCCCCTTCTTTATCAGGTCAGGAGCCTCCTCCTGAGGTTTGGGCTGGAGAGGATGGGGTGGGTTTGGTGCATGCCCAGAATGCCCCAGGTGGGGAGGAAGAGTGTGGGGCAGGCGTGTGGGGTGCCGGGCACGGTGCCAGGGTAACAGAGCCAGGGTAACAGTGCCAGGGTAACGCTGCCATGTCCCTGTCACAGCTCTGGGACATCGGGGGACAGCCGCGGTTCCGCAGCATGTGGGAGCGATACTGCCGTGGAGTGAGTGCCATCGTGTGAGTATCCTGAGCCCTGCTGGCACCCCCTGCTGGCACCCCCTGCCATGGTGTGAGTGTCCTGAGCCCTGCTGGCACCCCCTGCTGCTGCTGAGCCTTGCCAGGGGCTGGGGCATCACCCCACCCTGGGTTGCTGGAGTGCCTTTGCTGCCTGAGCTGGACACTTGTGTCAGGAGCTGGAATCACTGAATTATCATGGAGTCATGATGATGGAAAGGCTGGAAAAGGCCTCTAAGATCATTAAGTCCAACCATTAACCCAACACCACCATATTTATCCCCAGATGTTTTTTGAATACCTCCAGGGATGGTGATTCTACCACTGCCCTGAGCAACCTGTGCCAGGGCCTGGCCACCCTTCTAGGGAAGAAATTTTCCCTGATATCCAACCTAAACCTCTCCTGGTCCAACTTGAGGCCATTCTTGTGGTCCTGTTGTTTGTTCCCTGGGAGGAGAGCCTGACCCCCACCTGGCTCCAGCCTCCTGTCAGGGAATTGGAGAGACAAAAAGGTCCCCCCTGAGCCTCCTTATTTCCACATACTTCCCCTGGGGACTGATGTCTACATGGGCTCTACACAGGTCCCTCCAGCTGTGCCAGACCCTCCTCTTCCCTTGCAGCATCTTCAGCTCTTTTCCTCAGAGCTCCCCCTTCCAGGCTCCCATGCATCCTCTGTGCTGGCTGCTCACCTCAGGGGCTCAGCCCTTCCCACAGGAGAGGCTGCTTCCAGCTCAGCATGTTTATGTGCTGCCAGATAAATCTTGTGCTGAGAGCAGGAGTCTCACCTGCTACTGAGTCAGCAAACCTGAGTGTCCCTGGGTGTCCCCTGCTTGCAAACAGTGCAGGAAAAGCAATCCCAGGGAGTCCAGGCTGGGGGTGAGCATGGCAAGGCACTCATGGGAAGCAGCTTGCCTGTTCCAAAGGACAAATACTGGTCTTGGGACTCCATACTGGGGTTACTTAAACCCAGTCAGAAAAAGAGATTTATGGGATCTTTCCCAAGTGACCATCCCCTGAGATTTGGAGGGCTGCTTTCTGTGCTGCTCTTCCCAGCTCTAAACCTTGGCAGGTGAGGAGGAGTGTGGTACTGCTTGTTCTGCATGTTGGGACATTGCCTTGGACCTGCAGGATGGTTTTTATTACACTTTTTATTACAATGAGCTTTGCTGGAAATGACAAAATCTCTGTCCTGTCACTCCTTCTGCTGCCTCATTCCATAATGTCATCATTTTGTGTTGTCAGGAAACAAAAGGACCTGTCAGCATCTGGGTCACACTCCAGTCTGCCCTCATCACCACATCGAGCTGGCTCAGGTCCCTTTCCCTTTGCTCTCAGCTCCCCCCCGTGCCCAACATGCCAAGGGCTGGGGCAGTCCCTGGGGGTGTTTTTCCCTCTTGGCACACGTTCCCATTTTCCTGTGTTAAGCACTTTAGCAGTTAGTAGCTCTTTTCCTATTTTTAAATAACTCCCCAAAGCCTGATGAGCTGGTGTTTCTCACTCCTTCTCTCCCAGCTTCTTGATCTTTGAAATCAAGGCTGCTTTGATCAGTTCCTCACCCAAGTTTTGGCTTCACTGACATCATTTGCAGGATAGAAGTTGACCTTTAAGAACAAAATCCTTTCCCAAATCTCCCCTTCTGCTCAGAGGACCATTGGTGGCCACGAGCTTCACATCCTCGTGCTCCATGGCCCTTCCCAAGGTTCCCTTCCATAATGTCATCATTTTGGCCCGTGTGGTTGTCAGGAAGCCAAAGGACCTGTCAGCATCCAGGTCACACTCCAGTCTGCCCTCATCACATCAAGCTGGGTCAGGTCCCTTTCCCTTTGCTCTCAGCCCCCCCTGTGCCCATCCATCGATGGGATGAGGAGGTCCTTCCCCTTCTTGGGTCATCATCACCTCTGCATCCTCAGCTTCTGCTGCCTGCTCTGCTTGTCCTGGGTGTTTACGTGGCAGCTCCATGTGCCTGTTGGAGACAAAGTGTGTCCTGCAGCTTCAGCCTGGCCTTCCCTCACCCAGCCTGTCACCTGCAGAGACAAGGATGAGGTGCTCCCCCACTCCCCTGGGAGACATGAGGGGCTCTCAGCTCCACATCCATCCTTGGGAAGAGGTGGAAGGATCCTGTTATCAACCCCCTCCACGTGCTGTCCCAGTTCCCAGTGAGCTGCCATGGGAGGAGGTTTGGGGTGGCACAGACACAGCACAAGGGTGTGGAGATCTGGGCACTTGTGCTCAGGGCTGTCCTTCCCTTGCAGGTACATGGTGGATGCTGCTGACCAGGAGAAGATAGAGGCCTCTAAGAATGAGCTGCACAACCTGCTGGACAAGCCCCAGCTGCAGGGCATCCCGGTGAGCCTCAGTCCTGTCCTGCTGCCCAGGCTGGGCACTGCCAGGGCCTGCACAGCACATCCAGGGAGGGACTTCCCCTCCTTGGAGCCATCACCTCCCTGCTGCACTCTGAGGGACCAGCTGGGACAGTGACACTTCCTAGGGCAGAACTGGGCCAAGCAGCACTGAGGGAACTTTGGGGCAGAGAGCACAGATCAGGCCCCTGGGTGAAATCTCCTGTCACACGGATTTGCACTGATTTGTGCTGTGACAGGAGGGTGCTGTCCCCTGTGAGAGGGGCTGCTGGGCTGTGACAGGTGCAGGAGGTGGGACGAGGGGCTGTGACAGGTGCAGGAGGTGGGGCATGGCGCTGTGACATCTGCAGGGGGTGGGACGTGGGGCTGTGACAGGTGCAGGAGGTGGGACATGTCACAGGTTTGCTGTACCTGTGTGTTGCAGCCTGAGCTGCTGCCAGTAAAGTCCAGGGTGAAGAAGCAAAAAGGGCCTTTGCATAATATCCACAGATGTTTAATTCAGCTGCACAGTGAGGTGTTCAGGTCCCAGCCACACACCTGGAGAGTTCTGCTTTCTGCAGGGGCCTGGGGACTGACCCTGGTCTAGGGACAGTACAAAGATAAGGGCTAATCAGGGAATAGGGAAGGAGTGGCTCAGGAACATAGGAACAGGGGAAGGAGCTAATGGGGTCTAACAGCTTTTTGAGGGAAGCTTCTTGTGTCTCCCTAGACCAGGGGATGCCCCCCAGCGTCTCCACACCTGTGGGGTGGGCTGTGCACCAGCCATCCCAAATCAGCATCCTTTGGAAGGAGCTAACTGAAGACTTGCCATGGATCCCAAATGTCCCTGCCAGCTAAACTGAGCTCCTGGCACAGCAGGCTGCAGTCCCAGGCCCCTGGAGGCTCTGTTCTGAGAGAGGCTCCTGATTGGAACGGGCTGGGGGAGATGCTCACCCTGAGCTGCTGCAGAGCCCAGCCCAGAGCAGGCTGGCACTGCCCCTGTCAGGTGACAGTCACACTGCTGCTCCGAGGGACACATCAGTGGTGGCACAAACAGCTGCTCCTGCTTTGGGCTGCCTGCACTGTGGGGTCTGCCCAGCACCCAGGGCTTGCTGCTGCTGCATGGAGTCAGTGTCAGCCACTCCACTTTGCTCAGAGACAGGGAGAGGCTCCTGGGAGGGTGGCCTGGGTGGCACAGCAGGTGCTCCAGAGAGGATGAGCTGTGGTGTGACTGTGTTCACAGGGGTCTGAGGATGAGGGAAGACACGAGGATCTGACTCCGTGTTTCAGAAGGCTTGATTTATTATTTTATAATATATATTACATTAAAACTATACTAAAAGAATAGAAGAAAGGATTTCATCAGAA
>JAWWEY010000108.1:1521045-1549022 GCA_035582745.1 Loriotus luctuosus
TATATTATATTATATTATATTATATTATATTATATTATATTATATTATGCTATACTAAAACTATACTAAAGAATAGAGAAAGGATACTTACAGAAGGTTTAACAAGATACTATGAAAAACCTGTGACTCTCTCCAGAGTCCCAGCACAGTTGGATGGTGATTGGTCATTAAGTAAAAATAATTCACGTGTTGGATAAACAATCTCCAAACTACATTCTAAAGCAGCAAAACAGGGAGAAGCAAATGAGATAATATTATTTTCCTTTTTCTCTGAGGCTTCTCAGCTTCCCAGGAGAAGAAATCCTGGTGAAGGGATTTTTCCAGAAAATACGACACTAACAATCAGACAAGAGGTTAAACCAGATTTTTGCTGCTGTTGCCTGGTCTCTCAGCTCTGCCCCCATTCACTGGCAGACACAGGAGTGCTGACAGCACCTGTGAACCCATGGAAGGGTGCTGGAATACCAAGCTCTTTCTTGCTCCAAGGTCAGGGTGAATAAAACCCAGGAGATGTTCTTTTTGAATCTCATTCTGAAATTTATCACCCTTATCTATTACAAACTCACAAGATGTGAGCTCTCTCTAACAAGTCAAGAACGTGAGCTGAAATGGTGTCTGTTCAAGGCTATTTAAGTCCCAATTATCCAATAAACAGCTGACATCTATTTTATTTATGTTTCTAACCCATTATGATCACCCAAAACCCACAATGTGGACATCTTTCATCCAATTGGAGAAAACCAGCCAGATTTGTGAAGAAGAAGGTACAAAAAAACATCTAACTCCCATCCAAAATTATCCACCTTGGCTCCCATATATCACCATATACTAAAACCCCAAATCTAAGTTTTTTTCACCCTGTGATATCACGCAATACTACCCAAACTACACACACACTGTTTCTGTGCTGTCACTCAATTTTTTAAGCCTTTTCCAAGGTCTCAGGTCAAACGAGGTGTTTACTTGAGGGTTGGCACCCTTAAGTTCAGAAAGCTCGAAGTTTTCAGCCATCAGAGTTCCAACAGAAGGGCTGCATAGGAAAACTTTGGCAGAAAGTCTGGGAAATGTGGCTGCTGCCACTGTCCTCCCCTGCAGAGCAAGCCACAGCAGTGGAAGGGGGTGATGTCAAACCTCCCATAACAACCACAGCCAAGGCTCATCTCTCAAAGTCCTCACTGACTTGCAGATTGGCTTCAGAGCTCAAAATTTCTAATTTTTCCAGCTGTGCTGGTGGATGTAATGACAAATATTCCCTCTGTCTATGAGCCTTTGACCTGGCTGTGTCTTGAGACACTGCAGCTGCAGCAAAATCTGCCAGAGACCTCAGTGTCTGATTCTGTTCCAAGGTAAGGAGAGCACTTTACCTCAGAGGCCTGAGAACTTTGAGTTCACACCTGATTTATTGGGGGACTCCTTTCTGTGGTGCAAGCACGTGGTGAGGAACCCTCTCTGACCCAAGGGCTGTGGTGGTCACAGGCAGAGGGGTTTTTTTGGCACACTGGCTGCTCACCTCAGTGATTCCTGTCCCCACGTTGCCCCTGCTGCAAGCCCCTCCTGCAAGGGCTGGCAGTGAAAAGTCTGAGCAAATGAAATCACAAGTGCTGTGAGTGTGAGTTTTTCCTTCCATTTATGCTGCCTTACTCCAAAACCTGCAGGTAAAATTCTGTCAGACTCTTCTGTCTTATTTTAATTACTTTTTTGGTTGGTTGTTTTTCTTTTGTGGGTTTTTTTTTTTTTGGGTGGGATTTTTAATCTCTTGGTTTGATTAATGCATTTTCAGCTGCTTGGTTAATGACCCAAACATGGAACTCACACAGTGAGGCAACCTCCTACAATTTGAATGGGAAAAAATGTGAATGAGAAGCTCAAATTCCAGTTCAGTCCCCCTCAGTAGCTGACCCTGAGCATCATTGGTGGGAGGGTGAGCAGGACAGGCCAGCTGCACAGTGATCACAGCTGAATTCTGCTACACTCCTCTGGAGAGTATTTACAAGCATTTCAGGTGCTGCAGTGGTTCCTGTACTTCATCTTATCAAAGGAGAAAAATACATATATAGCCTCTAATCTGTGTTTTGTATTTTTTTTTAATTTTGTGTTACTGAAGCATAAAGGAGTTGATGTGTCTGTAATACTTTAGCTGGAGACTTTGCTTCTGAGTTATCTGCCAGCCCCCCCAGGAGACGTGGAGTGTGGCTGGGCTGCTTTTTTCCAAGGGAGATGGAAATATTCTTATAGCAAACTTCTCCAGCTCACCCGTTGATACTATTTCTTATTTGAGCCTTCCATGCATCCCAGTCTATGCCTCTCTTACTCTGTGCTGCCTTTTTTATTAGGCTGAAATGATAGGGAGATAAAATGATAGGGCTTTAGTCGTGCCTGGAAGAGAAAAGCCAGCCTGGCAGGCTTGCAAGTCAGCTCTGGTGCGTGCTGCTAGAGAAACTACAGCCCAGCAAAAAATTGTGAACAATTGCTCTCCTCTACAAAATCCTTTCCCAGACTCTGCTGAACCACCCTGCCACTGCTGATTAGGTTCATCATATTCCATTTTCCCTGTGTTGATGTGGCAGGGTGTTCGTTTTGCATGAAATTTAGGTGAGACTTTGGGCTGACAGGTTGAAAATCAATGAGCAGCAGAAATCAGCCCAGGGGAAGCCAAATTGCTATGAAGGCTGAAGGAGCCTGCTGGGCTTCCTGGTTGCAGCCCCATGGACAGGGTCATAGATCCTGGTGTCATGAACCTCACAGGGGAGGGAAGTAATGACATATCCAGAGACTGAAACAAAGCTATGTATAGCTTTTCTTACCCCTATGGCCTGCTGAAGCACATAAATAAGTCAGGCTTTTTGCATTACTGCTTTGTGGAGGGTTTGGAAGTGGTTCATAAATTACTGGAGAAGAAAGGTCAGGATCTTAAAGAATGCTTTGGAAAATCAGCATCCTTGGGAGGGATTTGACACGCTTTGTTTACAGTGTGAGAGAGTTCAACATGCAAATCCTCCCAAAAGCCCAAGGAGCCTTCCAGCAAAACCAGTGGAGACAAGGCTAGACATTCCAAATAGTTCCCTTTGAGTAAAAACAAACAACAATAACAACAAAAACATGGCAGGAAATTAAACCCCAGACCTTCCTTAGTCAGCACTGAGAACTATGAAGCAGACTTCCAAAGGCCTTTACAGCTCAGCTCTGAGCTCTGAGTTATCTCAATATCAACATCATCAGAGCCAAATGTTGCTCCTGCAAGACTCAGCAGAGTGTCCTGGGCTCATGCAAGGGACAAAGAGGGAATAAAAGGGACCTGTTTGACCCTCAGTGGCCTGCAAAACACTGTGAGGGGCCTGTTCCCCTGGGCTCCCTTTTGTTTCCACTCTGGTGACTCAGTGGCAGGGTGATCCTGCGTGTCCCATCCTCCAGCACGGCTCAGCAGGGAGGAAAAGGGCATCAGAGGTGGGAGCCAAGCTTTGGCTCTGAGATTTCTCCAGCAGATGGAAAAAATGAGAAACAAAAAGTTGTGGAAATAAGCAGTGTAGAAGGCACAGAGCAATGCATTAAATCCTGCAGCGAGGGGCTGACATCAGCCTGAGTGGGTGGAAAACGGAGACAGCACGGACAATGGTGCTGCTCTACTCCCTCTGAGCACCTTGTCAGAGAAAACAGAGGAAAAAAAACTGAAATCGTTATTGTGGGGGATCGGGGAGGGGGGAAAAAAGGAAGGAAAAAAGGAAAGCCCAACATTCTGTGGAGGAATGTATGGGAGTTGCTTGGCAAATCCCGAGTGTGACCTTGCCATCATCGTGTGTCCCCTCCAAGGCGGAGGATGCTCGGTGACACCGGCGAGGAGCTGCTGCCACCTCCCGGGTCCTGCCAGGCTGGCAGGGCAGGAAAGCCTCGGGAAGGGAGACCAGAGCCAATTCTTTGGAATAACACAGGAATTCTCAGATGAGGATGTAAAAATCCCCGGGTGCAGCATCTCTGAGCGCGGCGCTCAAGGCGCCGAGGAAATAAAACTGTTGGTGTGTAAATGCTGTGTTGGATGTTACAGGTTTTGTGTACAGAAATACACAAGTGTGCAGATCTCACTGATGGCCTGAAGGCAGAGCAGGCTCTGAATTAATGCTCCTTTCCCCCTGATCAGAAGGTAATGAGATGATCAAGCAGCTATGAAATTTTAGCAGAGAAAGAACCACAAGAAAATAATGGAAACTCCCTTTCTTCTGACTGCCAGCTGAGTTGCTGCTTCCCCTGGGACACACCAGGCAATGCCACACTGTCCATGAGTCCCTTGTGTGCTGAACCCACCCCAAGTACTGCCTCCCCACCTGTGGACCCTCTCAGAATGACCCTCAGCCACCCCAAACCCCAGTGAGACACCACAGTCCACTCTGGGAGCAGTGAGTGCTTCAGGGACAACACTCCAGGGCCTTGTGGATCAGCTCTGCCCACACCCTGGGCAGCTGGATCTCACCCTCCCCAAGCAGACACTCAATTTTCTCCCTCAGAGGAGTTCAGGCCTCTCATGATGTGTGGTAGATCTCTGGATCAGCTGGAGGATGAACTCTGAGGCACAGACAAGTCTCCTGAGCTTTGGTCGGCTTGCGTCACTCCATCATTCTTCCTCAGCCTCTCTGACTGAGATTTCATTTTTACTCCACTTGTGCTGCTCTCTCAGAAATGCCACGAACATCTGTGCCTGTCCCAAGCTGACATTTCTCATTAAAAGGTCCAGTTAATTGCAAGTGAAGCACCAGACATGGAAGCAGGCTCCAGGCCTGCTCTGTGGGCTCCGGATGGGCCCTGAGAGCATTTCCCCTGGGAAAAGCCATATCAGGAGCTGGGAATGAGGGACACAGCAGGGACACACCTCCTCTGGTGTGAGCTGCTGGCTTTCCAAGCCAGTTCTGAAAAGAAGTCACACCAGAGGGACAAAGTCCAAGTTAGGGGGGGACAAAGCCCACATCATTACAGTCTCCTCTGGCTGCATATCCCAGATTTATGTGCCTGACACTGCAATAAACTGCAAAGATGTGCCCAGTGTACTTTTGAGAGAATATTGGGGGTTTTTTAATGTGTTTGGAACCCTTTTTTTTTTTTTTTTGCTAACAGAGGCAGCTACTGCTATTTTAATTCCAGATTTAGAGACCTGTGTGGCAGAGCCCAAATCCTGATGATGATGATGCCAAGGAGATGAGGGGTTGCAGAGATTGCATGCAGCAGGATTTGCTTTGGGTGAAAAATGCTGGTAAAGTTTCAGGCTACTCCCAGTTTTTATGGTGAACTTGTAAATCAGTCAGAAACCAAGAAATGCCAGAGTTGTGCAACTCTGATTGGATCCTTGTGCCCTGGGTCCCATCTCCTCGGGGAGATGTTGAAACCTGGTGAGAAGGGAACCCTTGGGAGTACCAGAGCACAGGCAAGGCTGCCACCCCGTGGGGACACGGCTTGGCCAGGAAATCCCTGCCTGTCTCCAGGGCTGTCCCTCTGCCAGGAGCCAGGGGACAACATTCCAGAGCTGAAGGATCAGCGTGGGGAGGATGCAGCATCCCTTAACTGCCCCACTCCCTTGCAGAGAGGCCTGGGTGAGCTCTGGGTGAGCAGCATGAGGAGAAGCCTCCTTATCCCCCTGCCAAAAAGGGTGACAAGCCAGCTCTGGCCCAAATGCTCAAGGGCAGCTTCCTGGCTGGTGGCCTGCAGGTTGGATCCTGCCAGTTCTTGCTCCCGGATTTTTCTTGGAGGAACAGGACCCTGGCAGAGGTACCCTGCCCAGGCAGGGCAGTGCCAAGGAGGGGACGGGGCAGCACCAGCAGCTGCTGCTGTCCCCCAGGTCACTGCCACCCCACTGAGTCACTGGGGGCTGTGGGAAGAAGGGGAATTACTTGGAGGAGGCTGCATGTCCCTGCAGCACCATCTGCTGCCTCCTCCTGAGAGCCCTCTGATAATTCCTCTGGAGGAGAAGCTAAAGTCATTTCTGCTTTGCTGTAGGGAGGCAAGATTGCCAGTCTGAGTGGAAAAGGAGTGCAGGTAATAAAAACACACTGCAAAAAGGATGAATAGCCACCCCGAGCAGAAGGCCCTGGTTAAAGGCCACGCTTCACAGCCTGCCCAGACACTTTGAAAGTTCTCTGTTGCTGCCTTTCCCTCCATTATAAAACTATCAACTAATTCACAAAAAACCTCCAAGAAATTTTGTGAATCCTTAACAGTGTTATCAACACCTTATTTATTAACAGGTGAATTTGCAAAGAAAGTTGTGGTGAAGAGTTCCTTCCTGAAACCACCATAGGTTATGAATAACAAGAATTTCTTTAAATGACAATTAATCTCAGCAAAGGAAAACAAGAATTTTTGTAGAGAAGAGGAGGAAGAGGAGGAGTATCCTGGGCAGATGTGAATGGGAAGACTTCTGGGTGAAAAAATTGAAATATTTTGAGTGTCACACAGGCATTAGTGGCAGTGCTCAAGCTGTTCTGCAAGTGGATGAGCCTTTTGGGGTCAGAGGGGCTCTGGGTTTGGGGACACATTCCCTGTCCCACACAAAACACCACCAGACACCCCAATGCCCTTGCACAGAGGCTTTCAGAGCTGCTTATGGGTTTAATTAGCTTATGGATTGCAAAAGGCTTTAAAATCATCCCTTCTCAGAGCAGGGAGGCAGTCATGGTGTGGTGTCCCCAAAAGTGAGGGGCAGCATGGGTCCTGAGCTGCTGGTCCCCCTATGTGCCTCCTGGCTTGCCTCAAACCTGTCCTGATTTCCTGCCATCATTTCCTATCAAAACTCTCACTTTCTGCCAGCCAGGCATAAAAAGGGGCCCACAAATGGCTCAAATGTCATTTCATGGCCCTGACAGACACACACAGGCTGCTCAGGCACCTGCAGGTAACATCTGCACACAGATCACGCTCAAAATCTGTTTCCCTATTTTTACACCTCTGAGAGGTTTGAACGGGGGTCAAATGTCTGGGATTTTATCTTTTTTTTCCCCTCGCTTTGCTGGGTTTCTGTCAGGAAGGAGAGAGATGTCAGCACATGGCAGGGAGGCACAGAGCTCTGGCAAAAGATGCATCTGAAGGGAAAGCAGCAGAGGCTGGAGACCTGTTAGCACCAGGCAAAGAAAAGAGGCAGCTTCAGTTAAAATGCCCTTTCCATGCCAGCAGCCACAGCTCCCTCCTGGAATGGAATTGCCCTTTCCCAAAGTGCATTCATACACGTCTTCCCCCTGGAGATGCAAACACAACAGGGGCTGCACAATTTGTGGTAGAAAACTCTGAGATTGCCCAGTAATTATTCTCAGTAAAAAATTGGTTTAAAAGAGTGTCGGACGCTGAGGGGATTTATTGCTTTCTAATTACCAGACAGTAATCTCCCTCCTTTGCTTTCTCCTGCATCTGCAGCACTTTCCCCCTCCTGCAGCCTTGTCCCAGCCTCTGCCACAGGTGCTGTGATGCTGGTCCCAGTAATGATCCCTCAGGAGATGCAGGGAGGGACTGGGACGAGCCCTGGGGCACACTCAATTTGTCTGGATGAGAGATGATGCCTCCTTGACTCCCAGCCCTCCCTGAGTTTTGGCCTAGATATGGCAGAAGCAAGTGGCTTTTAAATTTAAATAGTCTCAGAGCTTCTGTGTTTATGGCTCATATTAATATCTAAGCCCACACTGTGAGGAAAAAAAAGAGAAAAAACCAACCAACAAACAACTGCATTTATTTCCTCTGTTTTTCACAGCTAATCAGCATCAAAGATGAGGAGGTTGGTGGGCTCAGGTTTTTGGGAGAGCAAAAATTGTCTGAGATGATTATACCTATGTGGTAAATTATGGGGATGTGGGAGCCTTTCCTGAACACCCTGGATATCCATCTGTGTGGAAAACTGTTTGAGCAGAGCATGAGTGCTGAAACCTTTACTCTTGGGTATTCACATACACTGGAGCTGTGGATTCCATGCATGGCAGCTGCAGGGAGACCTCGTACCTCCACTCCACCCACGCTGCCATCAAACAACCTTAATCATTCATTTCAGATTAAATCTGTCACGTGGGTCCATGAGCATGAGGTTTGAAGTGCTGTTTGTACTGACCCAGTGGTCTGAAGGAATGGTGTGGTGGTCAGGCTGAGATTTGTTCTTTCTCTGATCCTCTTGTCACAGGTTTCTGTGGCTGAGATAACCCCGAGGTATTAGAAAGTAATTTTTCCAGCCCCGTGACCAAAGAAGAAGTTGAGATTTGTTGGTTCTGCTTTTCAAGGTTGTTTCTTTTTCCTTATCTATACCATTCTTTCTCTGACCTGTTGAGATCTGTCCAGCAGGTTGGGTTGTGGCACAGTCTTTGCCCTTGGGGTGGTGTTAACTTTTTATACTAAGAACTACGTGAACTTCATTTCCAATAATTCTCTAATACTTATCGCCTATGTTAGACAGTCTGTCTCTAAACCAATCCAAAAGTGCCACCATCACAGCAGAAGATGGACGACAAGAAGAAGGAGAAGAAGGACAGGACACACCCAGATTCCTCCATCTTGCCTCTTGAACCCCCATTCTAAAACCCCAAAATTCTACGTTTTCACCCTGTGACAAATTAACTATCATTCTACTCAAACTCTCGTGGCTTGTAAATCTTCACACAAAGTTGGTAATTGTTTCCATGGGTTAAAAACAAAGGCACAGGTGTTTTTGACTCTGTGCCAAGGTCTCTCAGCCCCCTGCCAGGGTCTCGAATCAGCCAGGGCAGCCAGAGGAATGTCATGGGTCCTGACACTGAGGAGCTGCTGGAGGGCTCAGGCTGAGCCCCAGTGGGGCTGAGTCCCCCCAGGACAGAGCAGGGCACTCACCTCATGGCTCTGCTCAGTTTCTCATAGGTCATGCTGCTGTTTTTCTTCTTCTGGCCCCAGAGCTGAGCCACGGCTTCCGAGCGCAGGAACTTGAAGACGCCCTCGCGCCGATCCTCCCACTTCATCAGCCCCTCGTTCAGCTCGGGGTGGATCAGGATGTCCCGGATGAACTCCCACAGGTGGGTGCCTCTTGGGGCTGAAAGAGGACATTGAGCTGTAAAGCAGGGAAGCTCCTGCAGGTCCTTAGACCTTTGGATCACCCTAAACCCCCCTGCCAAGGCCCTTCCTCCCATCATTGCCCAAGAAGCCAAGAGAGGCAGTCCGTGCTCCTCACGTACAGTGCTTGCTCTTCCTGTTCTCCAGGCAGTCTCTGCTCTCCTTGCTGAGTTTTCGGGGCCGTCCCCGTTTCCGCTTGCCGTGTTTGCTGTCGCCTTTTTTGCTGCCTGGAAAGGGGTCTGTGCACACAGAGAGGGGCACACGTCAGGCTGGGCAGCACATGCTGGGCTGCAGCCCCCTCCCTGTCCTCCCAGGGACCAGGAGCTCTCCCTCTTTTCAGGCCCAGGTACCAGGGGAATATCCCCTGAGAGCAAGGTCACCCCATTCCCTCCAGCCTCATCCCACCCTCATCCCCAACACTATGCTTAGGGCAGCATGCTGCTCCTTGCCCAAACCCTACTGCTTCCTTGCATTCCTGGTGTTCCCAGTGTCACCACCAGCTGGGATCAACACCAAACACTGACTCCTGTGCCCAGGGTCCATGGCTGCAGCCTTCACCCATCTGCCACCACCCAGCCCTTCCCACAGGATCACCACTGCCCTGCCCATCACCCTGCTCAACGGAGAGAAACAGAAGCAGAGCACCCAGGGAAACAGGCCTTTCCCTCCTTCTCAGTGTGAGGATGGGTGTTCAGGTGTTGTCCCTAAATCATGGCCAGGTAGGAAGTGCTGAACTGGCCGGGAGTCAGCCCTCCCCTCCCAGCTCCTGTCTGGAAGGAAACAACTCACCATTAGGGAAGAGCTTTGATTCTGCAGGGTCGAGGTCGAGGTCACTTCCACCGGAGTCCTGAGAGTTGGGGCTGTGGGACATCACAGGCCCTGAGAGGCAAAGGATCAGGGTTCAGACCTCTGAGCATCTGGGGGCTTTTCTCCCTGATTCCCACCCTTCCCCTGCCACCGGACTGCAGCGAGACCCAAACCCACCCTTGTCAAAACACTGACCTGAGACATCAGAGCTGCCTGGGGACATGGAGCCCGGCAAGCAGGTGAAGTCTGTGAAAGGGTTTGTGGGCTTTAAGTCCTCCAGGGAGTCCTTGGCACAGAAATTTCCCAGCTCTGAAAGGGGCAGAGAAGGGAAGAAGGGGTTAGCCTTGCTGCCATCAGTATGTGATCCTTGGGGAAAAGGCTTGGCCAGGGCCCCTCTCTTACCCAGCTGGCTGGAGTTCAGGAAGGTCTGGGAAGTCGCATCCTCTTTTTCCAGCAAATCAATGATCCAGTTCAGCTCATCAGAGGCTACAGGGGTGAAGGACTGGGATTAGCAATGCCTGTTCCATATGAAGGGGAACAGTGCACAGTGGGAGCTGAGCCCAGCCACGCTTGGTCAGCTCTGTGCTCCCACACCCTCCCACGCAGCCCCTGCAGTGCCCATGAAGCTCTGGCCTCCTGGGCTCATGGAGGCCTCTCTAACTCATTCTTCAAGCTGCTGGGCCTCAGGTGAAGGAGAGCCTGGTGCACTCACTGATCTCGTGCAGGCGGTCATAGAGCTCATCCCCCAGGGGCCCGAAGATGCGGCGCATCTGCTCCCTGCTGCAGTGGCACAGCGTGCGCCCGTCCATGTTGCAGCAGGAGAAGTCGATGGAGCTGGCATCATACTTGTTCTTCTCCACGTGGTAGCTGATCCACTCCAGCACCTGCACCTTGCTCCAGAGGTATGGGAGCTCACTGAACCACTGGGGCTTGTCTGCAAGGGATGGAGAGCAGGGCTCAGAGCAGGGTGGCTGTGCTGGCACCGTGTGCCTCGGGTGGGCTGCCCGTGGCCACTGGGCACCTGGTGTGGTGCACTGGCAATCCTGAGGGACACACAAGCCCTGCTCTTGAAGAGTTATGGGCCTAAAGGGTCTGTAGTACCCTGTCCTGCAGACCCCACACTTCCCCCATGGCTGGTTTCAGTCCATTTGTCTTGTTTGTGCTGTGATCCAGCCTGCTGTGCTGGTTTCTCATGGTGGCTCCCTAAGCACCATCACATGAGCCCCCATCACCAGGACTGCACTTCCAAACTGCTCCTGGTGAGCCCTGGCAGCCTGTCCCCTGTGCTGTGCTGTGGGAGGAGGACAGTGATTCCCCCAACTCCTGTATAAATTAGATTTGCTCCCTTGTGCCACCCAGGGTGTCCTCTCACAGCCTTTCCCTAGGGAAACTGAGGCATGGTGGAAGCTGCTCACCTGTCCCAGTGGGACAAGGACCTTGCAGTGCTCTTCCCAGCCAGTGGCACTGTCTCACAACTGCCCCAATGTGCCAGCTACCCAGTGCCACCAGTGCCACTCCCCTGCTCCTACCTGTGCTCTGTGCTGGGGGCTGGCTGGCCGGGAGGCCGAGCCCCAGGCTGCTGTCATCCCCAAGCTGTCCCAGCATGTCCAAGCCTGGCTGCACCTCGTCAGGCTGGTACATGGCGCTGATGTAGTTCGAGAAGATGTTGCTGATCTCACAAGATCCTGCCATGGAGCTCTGTGCCAAGAGATGACAGTGAGCCCAGAGAGCCCAGTGAGCCCTGGGCTCAGCACCTGCAGCACCCCAGAGCCAGACTGGGTGAGGTGGGGCTGTCTCTCCCTCCACCCATCGTCACCTCTAGGTCACTTCTGCAGAAATATGCACCCAGCACCTGCTGGCTGGGGCTGGGCTGACTCACAGCTCCTCGGGGGCCAGCACCGAGGGAGGCTGAGCCGCAGCGAGCTGGGGACGTGGCGTCACTGTTTGTGAACAGCCCTGTCCCAGCAGCCTGGCCTCACCCAGCAAGAGGTGACAGCCAGAAGGTGGCTGGGAGAGAACAGTGACCCGGCCTTGCTCATTAAGAGGTGACAGCCAGAAGGTGGCTGGGAGAGAACAGTGACCCGGCCTCGCTCAGCAAGAGGTGACAGCCAGAAGGTGGCTGGGAGAGAACAGTGACCTGGCCTCAGCCAGCAAGAGGTGACAGCCAGAAGGTGGCTGGCAGAGAATGGTGACCCCCAGCCCCTCCGAGGGTGAGGGGTTTGGGCACTCGGCCACTCCTGAGCCCCCTGGCCCAGCCGGCTGCCCCCTGCCCACTGCTGTGCCACAGCTCCAGTCCTCTGCACCGGTCACAACGAGCACATCCCGATCACTGCAGCCAGGAGGGCACCGAGCCCTGCTCGGCCCTCACAAAAAGCCAAATCGTGCTCTCCATTTTGGGGCTGCTGTCCCGCTGCCCCCTCAGGGCCCTCACTCCCGGCTGAGGCGGGAGAGCCAAGATGGAGCCTGAAGAAAAGGCCAGAGCACATCCCCGGTGAGAGCCAAGGTGAAAGGAGAGAGCAAAGCAGTTGTCCTGGCCTCGGGGACATCCACAGGCCCGGCAAAAAAGCTTTGGTACCTTCTGTGGTGGCAACTCCAGCAGCCGTGGGTAATCCAGAGAGGAGCCGGGGGAGAGGAGCCGGGGAGAGGAGGCCGGGCCGGCCCTAGGCTGTGCTCATGGGCCCCGGGAGGCTGGTGCCGATGGGCAAGCCCTGCCCGTGCCTCTGCTTTTATAGCTTGGGCGGTGTAACAATCTGGCAGCCCGAGGGGAATTCCAGCCCCAAACGTTCATGCTCCCAGATCCAGGTGATTTGCATAATATGAACCACCGGGTCCCGGCCCTGCGCTGCCTTGCCGGGAAATCTGGGCTGGCCAGTTTAATCATTGTCAGAGCCCGTGCCCCAGCGGTGCCCAGAGTTTCACCCACACCGCCTTCACGGGCTGCTTTCTTGCCAGGCTCGTGTTTGTTTGCTCACAGCAGCAGGTTCACTCAGCTCACACGGCCAAAACCACCCATGGGGTCGGGTGGGCCCTGTGGGTCCCTACCAGGGTTTTCCTGGGCAGTGCAGCCAGGACTGTGCCCTGGGCACACACCTGGCCAGGTGGGCAGCCAGCCCTGGCACTCAGCAGGTGCCCTGTGCCTGGAGCACAGCCTTGGGTGGCACAGATTTCCCAGAGCAGGAACAGGTCTCAGTGACCAAGCAGGACAAATGTTGGGGACAGGGCATGTGCTGGGAGCAGGGCTGAGGTGGGGACAGGTGGTTTTTGTGGGAGTACAGCAGAGACCAGGCAAGTGCTTGGGAACTGCTGCCAGGCTCGTTTTTGTTTGCTCACAGCAGCAGGTTCACTCAGCTCACACAGCCAAAACCACCCATGGGGTCGGGTGGGCCCTGTGGGTCCCTCCTGGGGTTTGCCTGGGCAGTGCAGCCAGGACTGCCCTGGGCACACACCTGGCCAGGTGGGCAGCCAGCCTTGGCACTCAGCAGGTGCAGTGGGGGTGCCCTGGCCATGCCTGGAGCACAGTCTGGGGTAGCATAGATT
Organism: Loriotus luctuosus; assembly: GCA_035582745.1. NCBI lineage: Eukaryota > Metazoa > Chordata > Aves > Passeriformes > Thraupidae > Loriotus > Loriotus luctuosus. Next base: position 1,534,423 of record JAWWEY010000108.1, read on the forward strand.
TCCCAGAGCTGGGACAGGGTCTCAGTGACCAAGCAGGACAAATGTTGGGGACAGGGCACATGCTGGGAGCAGGGCTCAGGTAGGGACAGGTGGTTTTTGTGGGAGTACAGCAGAGACCAGGCAAGTGCCTGAGAACTGCTGCTCTGTGTGCCAGAACGGGTCGATTTTTGCCTGGGGGAGGTCTGGGAGAGGCTGCAGAGCTGTGACAGCCCCTGCCCTGCCATGTCACACGTGCCTGGCACTGGTAGGCACACACACTCAACAGGGACATGTGCCAAGGGACAAGGCAGGGTCGTGGGATGCATTTGGGGAAGTACCTTTGGTGGTTCTTGCCTCTCTGGCCTTGGGCAGGGGTACCTGGGGCCCTTTGAGGTTTATTCCTGCTGGGTTTAGCCCTGTGCTGGCAAGGGAGGCCTGTGCCAGGCCAGTACCAGCCAAAGCTGGGGCACCCCTTTGCCTGATTCTGGTTTTTTGCTGAGCCACATGGAGACTGAAGCAGTCCTGGAGAGCAGACCCTGGCATCATACAGCTGCCTCCTTGTCACTTCAGGGTCCTTATCACTCCAAACCTGGCAGCAAACCATCTCCTGTGACACTGTGCTGACAGGCTGTTTTAAACATGGATACTCCAGCCTGGCACATGGACCAGCAAGGGCAGGGTGGCTCATGTCCTGTCCCCTGTGTCACATCCCAGTGTGCCAGCCAGGAGGCACCAGGTCCCCCAGCTGATCACCCACCCCAGCTTCATTCCTCCTCAGCACCCTCACGAGAGCTGGTGCTGCCAGGCCCTTCTGTTTCCTGGGCACAGCATCCCACAGGGACATCCCCATGGCAGGGAGCAGCCCTGTCTGTCACTGTCACAGGGCCACCAGGGAAAGAGACCCAGAGCCAGGGATGGAGCCCAGGGCTGCCCCGTGCCCAGGAGCTGGCTGCCCACGGGGCTGCCAGTGCCCGTGCTTGGAAAGCTGCCCCTGGGGAAGGTTTTCCCACCCTCCACTCCACTGCAGGTGTCCCTGGAGCAGGGTGGGATGTGCCAAAATTTCGCCATCCCCTGGGCCACCAGCAAAGGGGTGATGAGGTGGCCCTGTGGCATTTGGGAATCTCCTGCCTGAGCTGTGCACAGCCCACCCACCCACAGCTCTGCCCCTGGCAGGGAATCTGGGAGCTGCCTGGCAGGGCTGTGTGGCACAGACCCCCCTGAGCACCCCCTGGCCAGGTGTCCCTTCCCTGCAGAGTGACCTCAGGCAGGCACCACAGCCAGGCCGTGCACCCAGGCAGTGCCCCCATGGCAGGGGGGCTCCCAGGGGTGACACCTCTGTGCCCTCCTGAGCCTGCCCCTTCCTTCCCTGGCCTTTGGGAATCAGGAGGCCAGAGCAGGAGCTCTCCTCCCCATGCCCCTGCAGGTACCCTGCAGCTCTCCTGCCTGCAGGAATGCCCTCCCTGCCCTTTGGCCTCTGAGGTGCCACAGCCTGGGCCCTGTGATGGCCCCTGGGGAGATCACCATGGGCAACCCTCCCCAGAGATGCTGAAACACTGTGCTGGGAGCTGGGAGGGCATAAACCTCTCCTCAGGTGTCCCCATGGCCTCCCTAAAGCCCTGGGGCACAGCAAGGTGCAGAATGGTGCCCATGAAGCAGCCCCAGCCCTGATGGGCTGAGAGCAACTCCTCCCTCACCCTGAGGATGGGTGGCACGGGGCTGCCAGCATGTCATTGCCACAGCTGCCAGGGCTGTGTCCCTGCTGTCCCCTTGCTGCTGGCCCAGTGCACCTTCAGGCACGTGGGGTGCATGGCACAGGGCACTGCAGCAAGAAAGAGGTGGCCATGAGTGTGACATGGTGACATGAAGACTGGCAAGAAAATGTGTCTGTGGTGCCACGAGTGGCTGAGGCACCAGGTAGGAGCAGGAGCAATGCCACCTGCCCTGCCAGGGGGAGGTGGGCCCATGACACCCCCACACTTGTCCTGGCAGCACCACCGAGGCTCAGCAAAGGTGACAGCCCTGTCACATGCTGAGGGTGGCACAGGGCATGGTGCTGGGGACTGGGGCACCCGTGGGTACTGCCAGCCCCCAGAGACACCTCGGAGCTAGGCTGGCATTGCTGGGGACCGGCACTGCGGGCACGTTTGAAGCCCGGCTGCGGCCCCAGGGTGTCGGGGCAGCGGTGCCCGGGCAGGGCAGGGGGTGCGGGGGCAGCGGGCACAGCCCGGGGCTGGCAGCCCCCAGAGGCTGCAGGGACAGCTCGCTGTCCCCCTCCCCAACCTGGAGGCTGCCCAGCGTCCTTGGGCTCCGGCATCGCTCACCTGCAGCGGCGGGGCCCTGCCACCTCCCCATTGCCTCCAAAATCTCCTACCTGCAGGACCCTGCACTGCCCCAACACTCCCCCTCCCCATCCCGCAGGACACGGCACAGCATGCCAGCATCTCCCTGGGGGATCCGGGGGCTGCCTGGCAGGGCTGTGTGGCACAGACTACCCTGAGCCCCCCGCAGGACCCCCATCCCCGGCGGGACCCCGCACCCCCATCCCCGTGTCCCCTCCCACGCTCCGGGCGCTGCGGTGGCGCAGCCGGCGCTGACCCCTGCCGGCGGCCCCGCGCCACCGCTCCTCCCTTCCCCTTCCCCTTCCTTTCCCCATTGATGCTGCAGGCTCGGGGATGCTCGGACTCCTGCAGGGGTTGGCACTGCCTGGTGGGCACCCTCCTCCTTCTCCTCTTCCTCCTGACCAGGAGAGGGGCAGCCCCTCAGTCCCTTCCACCACCTCAGCCCCTGAATCTGTCCCCCTAAGATCAGTTCTGCCCCATCTACCCACGGACCTGCTGCCTGCAGGGGCAGGGTCACCTGACAATCCTGGAGATGTTCCTTTGGAGAAGCCCTCTAAGATCATCGAGTCCAGCCACTCCCCCAGCTCTGCCATGTTCACCATGGAACCGTGTCCCCAGGTGCCACATCCACAGTTCTTCTGACCACTTCCAGGAATGGCGATGCCACCACTGCCCTGGGCAGTTGTGCCAAGGCCTGAGCACCATTTTTGTGCAGAAATTTTCCCCAATATCCAACCTGAACCTCCCCTGGAACAACTGGAGGCCATTTCCTCTTGTTCAGTTTTCTCCCAGCCAAGAGGATTATAGAGTCACAGAATGGAAGGGACCTTTAAGGGCCACCACATGTAATCCCTGTCATGGGGAGGGACACTTTCCACTCCATCCAGAAGGGATGCAGCCACAGCCCCCCCTCCCCATCTGTCCCCCAGCCCCTGGGCCAGGCTCATGGGCACAGGAGGGGATGGGAAGCTCCTGGCTGTGCCCTTTCCCTCCTCAAAACCACCTCTGTGCTCATCCCTTCATGTCAAGAACATTTTATTTGCAAAGACAAAAAGGCAAGAAACAAACAGCCATTGAAAAACGTACAGCAGGAGAGCACAATAACTTACACTATTTACAGGAACACACCAAGGTAGAAAACACACACACACACACACCCCTCATGCTCTGACAAACCCAGCAGGGCCGGGCTGCACAGCCCCCACAGAGACACCACCAGCCTCCAGGGCAGCTGGCCTCTGGGAAAAGCCCCAAAAGTGTGAAAAGGCATCTGCTGTTGTGCTCCTTGTGCAGGAAGGTGTGATGGAGCAGGGGACACAGTGCTGCAGCTGCCCCACACCAGGCTGGGGCAGCACCTGGGGGTGCCAGGCCAGGAGGAGCAGCTGGGAGGAACCAGAGCTATGGTGGGTGAGGGGACGAGCCCTGGGGAGGAGGAGGAAGGTGCAGGGCTGTGGTGGGTGAGGGGACGAGCCCTGGGGAGGAGGGGGAAGGTGCAGGGCTGTGCTTTTCTGGGAGCTGGGTCTGTCCCAGTTACAGCTGGAGCACCGTGCAGCACCTGGAGGGGCTGGGGGTCCTCGTCCATTCCCAGAAGGGGGAGGGGGGCTCAGGAGGATGAGCAGCCTGCAGGAGACAGTGCAGCTCCAGGGAGCCTGTGGAAAGCAAACTGGAGCCCTGTGCTTGGCAGGGGTCGTACCTGGACTCTCCAGTGTGGGGCACTGGGAGGACTGGTGAGGGTGAGGAGCACTGGGAGAGCACCATGGGAAGCAGGCACTGGGTTTGCAGCACCAAGGCAGGAGGCGGCAATTGAGACCCCAAAGCAGCTGCTCAGAGGTGGTGGGAAGGGAACCTGGGGGGGACAGGATGGGAACCCAGAGCTCCCAGCCCAGCCTGTGTCATCAGAGCTGCAGGTGACAGGGAGGGGACACTGCTCAGGAGGGCTCACAGTGGTTTGGGGGTCCAGTGCTTTTAGGCTCCTGACTCTGGGCCAGCCCTGCTCCCTCCACAGAGGCTGGAGCTGTGTGCTGGGGGTGAGGAGACCCCCAGGGCCAGAGTTAGGCCCTGGGGAAAGAAGCATAACCCAGCAAGCTGAGGCAGGAGTGCAGGTATGATCACACCCTTGTCACAAACCGAGGTGCCCAAGGGCAGAGGAAAGTGAGGTGTGTGGTACAAAGGCAGCTCCAAAGTGTCCCTGCCCTGGCGGGGCTCTCAGAGGGGCTCTGAGACCACCAGAGGGGACTTCAGGTGTGCAGCCAGCACAGTGCACAGGGATGGAGCAGCTCACCCACAGGCAAAGAGCCTTCAGCCCAGTCCTCCTCCTCCTCCAGCTTTAGCCCATGGTCCCATCAGAGCTCTGGAGAGCCAGGGACCAAGGGGCCACCCCTCCTGGAGCCACCTGCATGTGGGACCTTGTGCTTTAGTGTTTGGGAGGACCTGCACCCCAAACTGGCTCAGAGCCCCCTGACCCCTGTGCCCGGGCAGCTGCCAGCCTGAGCTGGGGCTCCAGGGCTGCTCTGGTTTATGTTCAGTGCCTGGCACTCAATCTAGATACAACTACATTTTTTTGGGAGTGAAAAATCCATCAGCCATCAGAATCAGGTTCTCACAGACCATGCCCAGCCTGGGCAGAGGCTTTCACATCACCTGCAGCAGGCTCTGGGCAGAGGTGGCTGGAACCAGCCCACCCCAGCAATGTGCTCTGCACAGACACCTCCCAGCCCAGAGCTCCATCACAGCCACAGAGTATCTGTGAGAGCAGGGGGAGAAATCTGGGCTGGGCTGAGCCTTTCTGAGCCCCCTTTCCACGGGACCAGAAGGGAGCCACACCCAGGCTGCCAACCAACCCAATCACCAATGGCAACACCACAGATCCTCAGAATCCCACGAGGAATGGCAGCAAAACCTCGGTGTTGCAACTGCTCTGGGGGATCCCACTGCAAAGGTGGGAGCTGGGGCAGGGACCCAAACCCTGCTCCCTGCCTAGAGGAGCAGGGAGGGACACAGGGGGTGGCACAGACAATGCAGCAAGGTGAGAGCGAGGCCACGTGTCCCCAGGATGAATTCAAGTGTCAAAACCATAACAATAACAATAATTAAGAGAAAAAAAAAAAAATTCTTACACCACAAACTCCCCACCCCATCCCCAATAGGAAACCCCCATGAGAACAGCACCCAGCTTGCACCGTGAGGTAGCTAAACCAGATCAACAGCAAGAAATGCTCTTCTGCATGAAACATCAACCCACACAGGAACTGAGAGCTACACACGCACACATACACACACACACACACACACACACACACACACAGAGCTATGGGATCACAGTCACCCCCGGCCTGGTTCCAGCCAGGACAGAGTTAAATTTTGCAGTAGCCAGGAGGGGACATGGCCAGAGCCCAGAGGTTCTTTTAGGCCACCTCACATCATTGCTGGGAAGGGGGAAGGGACTCTTCCAATCAGGGTAACACTGTGGTGAGCATTTGCACATCATTTGCTCTCTTTGTACACTTTTGTTATCAACACTGTTGCACTTTTGTTATTAATATTGTTGCTGTTCATTTTTCTTATCTCATTGCTGTTTCCAGTCAATTGTTCCTATCTCTGCCTGTGATTTTTTTGCCTTTTGTGCCTCCAATCCTCCTCTCCATCCCACCACAGGGAGGGAAGGAGGTGGGGGTTGTGGCAGCACACAGTTGTAGCGGGAACACTAAATTAGGAATATCAGTCCTAAACCACAACGGGTATTTTTTTGGCATCCAAGGTAGGGCTTGAACAGTTGAGATTACAACAGATCTGCCCAGAGTGGGTTGGAAACATTAGATCTGGAAAAATGAGATGTCAGCATTTTCTGTATTAGGTACTGAGCCACTGGTAACAACATTGCCTGCTCTGCCCATGTGGGTACCTGACCCTGCACATATTTCTGTCTGCTCCCATCACAGTCTCTGTCTCAGAGCAGGGAGAGGGATCAGGATTGCTCTGTTTATGACATGATAACACCGAGGGTCATTTGGGATGTCTTGAGTGTTGCTCTTCTACCCCTACCTGGGGCACTTCCTTTGGGAGCCCATGAATAACAATCATGACCACCCATGGGGGAACAGGGGAGGATGATTTTCCCCAGACTTTCACCCACTTTTCTCCCTTGAGGTCTGTCAAAACAGCTTCTGAAGCTCTGAATTCCCTTTGGATGTTAAGGAAATCATATTTTTGCCAGGTGTCCTTAGTGCAGTCCACATAATCTTTGGAGTCAAGAAAGAGATTTCTGGGGAGGTTATTCAGAGAACCCTGTTAACAGAACAGGGTTAAAGGTGACTCCCTAACTCTGATGATGAAGATCATTGTTCTTCCTTCCTACCAACCTGTGTCTCAGCTGTGTCAACAGACTGTCTAAGACTGGACCAGCCCACTCTTAGTTTGCCCCTTCAGGGCAAACTAAGTTTAGGACTGACCTTTTCCTCCAGTCCAGGACTCTGGACTGAGGAAATGTCCCCTGTCACACCAGTACAGACCAGAGCCTCTGCTGCTGGGAGCAACTGGTCCCCTCTAGAGAGAGGGGACACACCACAAGGCAACCTATGGTTTTACCTGCATGAGCACAGAGAGGACAGGAGGAAGTGGGAAGGAAAACCCACCTCTGTCCCAGAACCATGGCTGTGTGAGCTGAGAGGAAAAACAACAACTGCAGGGATTCTTCAGGGATAAATGCCAGCCCAGCTTCCAGTGGGCACGTGCTCAGCCAGAATCAAAGGGCTAATGTCACTTCTGATCCTCCTGAATGCACCTTCCCAGCTGCAGTGAGCACCAGAGGGGCCCTGCCTGCAGTCAGGGAGGGAGAGCAGCACTGGGCTCTGCTGGGCTGTGGATCCAAGGCTGGCCCAGCAGATCCACAGCAGTGTAAGGCTTTATCACAATGTGCTGATGCCATGGAGACACACAGGGCAGGATCCATTTCTTCTCCTCAGAGGAGAGGTCTGCTCTGGTCAGTAGAACATGGCTGTGGTCAGGTCAGGGTGAGCACTCTGCATGTGAATCATTCTCTCTTTTCTATACTTCTGTTATTATCATTGCTGCTGTTTTACTGTTTGTCTTTTATCTCACTGCTGTTTCCAGTAAATTGCTCTTATCTCAACCTGTGATCTTCATCTTTTGTGCCTCCAATTCCCCTCTCCACCCTGCTGGGGATGGGGATGTGAGTGGTTTCAGTGGGAGCACTAAATTGGAGAATGCTATTCCTAAATCTGGACTCTCCTCCCTTCAAACTCCCTGCCCCAGCATCATCTCCCTCCCTCCACGGGCTGTGAGAGCCTTGAGGCTGCTGGACACAGCAGCAAGAGAGGCTCAGCATCATCCAGGACTGGCCACTGAGCCCTGGAGTACTGAGCAGGCCCTTTCAGCCTGCACACAGGGAGGTGTTGGGGGCAAAGGCAAGGCAGGTCTGACCCTGGGTGCCCCCTTCAGCCATGGCAGCAGGGAAGGCTCCAGGCACTGGAGATCTCAGAGCAGACAGATCCAACACCAGGCTACAGCCAAACACTTCCCAGAGGCACCCACACACACACACAGAGCCCCTGCAGCCAAACCAGCTGAGCAATGAGTGCAGAAACCTCTCCAAGACAGGTCTGGGGTGGGGGGACACCTCCTGCAGACCCCCATGGCTGTGTGCCACTGGGTGCTGAGGTCTCTGTGCACTTTTGGCTGCACCTTCAGTTCCACAGGTCACACAGGATGGATGGGAGCCTCTCCTCATCACAGTCAGCAGTCCTGGCTGTGCAGGGCTCAGCCACATTCACAGGGAGCAGGGACTGTCCTGGGCAGGGTCTCACACACACACACATGTACCATTTACCCTGCAACAAGGCAAGCCAGCAGGATGGAATTTTCCCAGAAAAAGACACCCCCCCCTTCCCCCACCAAATCAATAGAGAAACTCCTGTCTTTTATGATGCAGAGATGCAGAGGAATCCCCTCACTCCAGCCACCATGAGCTGGGGCAGGTCAAGGTATCACTGTGTTGGAGAGAGCAGAGGGGAAATGGTCTGTGCTTGATGGGGCAGCTCCTGGAGCCCCTGGCCTCCAAGATCCCAGTTCAGTGCTGGTGGGATCACACAGACAAATCCTTAAATTTGAGTTCAAGTGCTGCTTCTTCTGTGACAAAGGGGAAAGGAGAGTGTGTGAGGCAGGAACACCCATCCTGGGGCCTCCTTGGCCATTCCACAAGAACCCTGGGTGGCCCAGGGCAGGACAGAGCAGGGGCTGGTCCAATGGGCCATAGGAGAGATGGAGGGAAGTTCCAGTGTGAGACCAGGCCCTTACCAGCCCCCCTTGAACAGGAGAGACAGAGGAAAGAGCCTGCAGAATGCATGTCCTTGGGGAAACACTCCTGGGTGGAGCCCCCAGACCCTCCAGGAGATGAGATTGTGCAAGATGATCCACTGCAGGATTGTCCTTTGAGCACAGGGGGAGTCAGGGGCTTGTGCAAGGTCAGAGTGTGCAACCCCTTCCCCCTCTGCTCCTGCCACAGTGACTCTGGCTGCTCCCTGCCCTCCTGGCTCCTCTCCAGCCTTGGGTCCATGCAGGCCCAGCCTGAGCAAGCTCCAGTCCAGGCAGAGTCTGAGGGCAGAACCTAAGGGAAGGACAGACAGAACCACAGCAGTGGGGTGCCAAATCCAGCCTTGGCCTTTTTGCCCTGTAACCTCCATTCTTGCTTCATTTCTCCATCTCAAGGGGGTTAACTGCTGCAGGAACCCAGCACAAAGCCCTGATGGGGTCATGATGTCCAGAGCAGGGCTGAGCAGGCTGGGCACGTGGGGAAGAGCCCAGAGCCAGGGGGCAGTTGAGTTTACAAGTGGGGTTTGGAGAGTGTCAAAGGAACTGCAGCAGGTCTGTCTGGAAGCTGCCCAGTGGAGATCATCCCAGGCTTGCTGTGCCTCATGAGATGGGACATGGCAAAGGGGCTCAGAGTGCGCCCTCCAACCACTGGGGACACGTCCACACAGGAAAGGGAAGGTTGGGAGTACCAGGAAATCCTTCTGCAGTCTCCACAGCAGAGGTGTCTCACAAGTAATGACTCCAGAGAAGCATCCTCTGTGTTGTGGTCCTGGCCAGCAGACACCAAATGTCCTCGTGGAGTGGAGAAGACTCCTGCAGGAACCAGCCCAGGAGCAGCACAGCATGGCAGAGCCATGGCAGGAGGGAGCTGGGTGTCTCTGAGGAGTCAGGGACCTCTGACCCAAAAAGTCCTTACAGCAGGATGGGTGAGAGATGAAACATTTCCTGTTCACTGGAGAACCATCAGAAACCTCAGCAGGAGGGCAGGTGGAGCTGCTGCTGCCCCACAGAGCTGCTGACAGTGCTCAGAGTACCAGATGCAGCATTGTCCACCCCGTTGGGTCAGGCACAAAGAAACCCCTGTGCTGGGCTGAGCTGCTGTGGGTGGCTGAGTGCTGAGAGCAGGGGGAGGTGCCCTGCCCTTCACCCTGCCCACGCCTTCCAGTCTCTGTGCAGCTCCTAGTTTGACCCCGCAGGCAACCTCCTCCCACTCCAGAGCTTCACTGTCAAGTCGCTGAGGAACAAAGGTGAGAGGGACAGCATGACCCAGGGGTTGGGGCAGGAGCCCCACAGCACTGCCCCAGAGGGTGCTCACTGCCCTCCCCTCCCCAGCACGGCAGCATGCAGCCCCCCAGGCTTCCAGGCCCTTTTCCCTTGGCAGGAATTGTCTGATGCACTTTGGGGAGAAGGCAAACCCAATGGGGCTCAGCCTCCAGCTCACCCCACTGCAGCAGCTGGGGACAAAGGGAAAGGGTGACCTCCAGGGCTGACCCCACACCAGGACTCCTACCCGCCCTGAATGAGCTCCAGCAGTGAAATCCAGGGAGCTGCTTTGCTCGTGGGGCATGGGCTGATTTGGGGGTGGCTGCTGACTCCCAACCCACTATCCATGCAAAGGCACGGGCAGGCCATGGCTTCCCACTGAGGTGCCAAAGTAGATGTGGGCACTTGGCGAGGAAAAAAAACCAAAAAGAAGTGAAACCAAGGCAGGGGCATGACTGGGTCGAGGGGGTGAGTCCATTCTAACAAAGACTTATCAAGTGGAGAAAAACTCAGAATAGTTTCATACCGTGAAGAAGCAGCTCAGACCAGAGAAAAAAAGGGGGGGAGGGAAAGAAAGAGAGGAGCAAAAGCAACAGTGAGAGGGACAGAGAGAGGGGAGAGATGGAGAGAAAAGGGAAGGAGAGACGGAAGAGGAGCATATGAGCAAGAGAGTCAAAGAGCAGGAGGGTCAAGGCAGACTAGTAGCACGGCCCTTTATGGCAAGGACGCGTCGTGGAAGGCAAGGGGTGAGCCCAGGCACGTAATTCCATAACTTTACCCGGCAGTCACTGTGGCACAGATGGGAGGGGGGGGAGAAGGAGAGGCAGAGAGAGACAGAGAAAAAGGAAGGGAGAAAAGGGACAGGGTCGAAAAGAGGATATCAGAGTCTTGCTGCTGAAGAGCTCCCCGAGAGCAGCAGCCAATGCCCAGCCCCGAGGGAGAGGGGTCCCTGCGTGGGGAGTAACCCAGGGCATCACCAGAGCGTGGGCAGGGGGTGGCCAGGGACAGCTCTTGGCACTGCAGTGGGCAGGCCTGGCCGTGGGCAGCTACAGTGGGCAGAAGGAGATGAAGGAGGGACTAAAAGCTGCAACTCCCTCCCCGCTCCCTGCTCACCCAGCACCCACCCAGCCCCAGGGGGCACAGCTCAAACCCAGGGTCTCCCCCTTCCCAGGGGCCACAGGGGCAGAGCGCTGGGGGCTCACCTGGAGGCAGTGAAGATGTGCTTGGAGTTGGTGCAGATGGCGTTGATGGGGCTGTCATGGCCCTTGATCTCCCCCACTGGGGTGAAGGTGTCCACGTTCCAGACCTTGATGACGCCTCCTCGGCAGGCGCTCAGCACCATGGGGCGCCCGGGGATGAAGGCCAGGGCACAGACCCAGTCTTTGTGGGCATTGGGGATTTGCTGGAGGCACAGAGCACAGCCATGACCAACCTCACCTGCAGCACCAGGGGCAGCCTCATGCACCCATCCTGGGGGGCTGGGTGGGTCCTCACTGTCTCAGGGAGTTCAGCTCCTCACTGACACCCCAGGACTGACTGGGACCTCGTGGAACTGGTGGTGCCCAGGAAGGAGCCAAGGGTGTGGGCTCAAAGTCATGGCTTGGTTTTTCCCTTGGGCAGGAGACAACAACCCAGAATTCAGGGTGAAACACAAGCCCCCACACTGCAACTGATGCCTCAGCCTTTCTGAAGGAGAGCCAGCAATCCCAAGCACCCTGCTGGACAAATTATGGGGGCACAGCACACCCTCACCCACACACGGCCCAGGACTGGGAGTGCCCTCCCTGGTGAGCTCCACTGGCACCAGGTTCCTGGACAACCCCCCAGGCCCCAGCAGCAACCCCCCTGTGCCCTGTGCTCCCCTCCAGACCTGGATAAGTTCCTGCTGCTCCAGATCCCACTTCTTTATGCCGTTGTCCCTGGAGCCACTGAAGAGGACATCTCCCTGGATGGCCAGGCACTCGATGCCATCGTAGTGAGGGGGCTCGAAGTTGTGGGTGGGGCTGATATTGCCCACCATGCCCTCTGTGATCTCAAACACCTGGGGAAGAGCAGCAGGTAACAGACCACAGATGGCACTGGGGACTCCCTCCCCTGGGCAGTTTGGCCACCACCCTCTGTGTCCCAGAGTGATTTTGGGAATGGGATGGGGCATTGGCTGCTGGAGGCTTTTGGGGCTGAGGGTCCTGCCACAAGCAGAGGAGATCTGCCACCAGGGACAGCCCCACTGTGCTGCATGGTGAGCCTTCACACTCCTCTGCAGCCACACTGACAGCTGAGGGGGATCCTGTCTCACCATCTCACCACCCCTCACTTCCCTGGGGACAGCTCTAATTCAACTGCTAAAATCTGAAAGGAAGGGACAGGCTCCTGCTGTGCTGCAGCTGTGACTCAGCAGGCACAAGGCATCTTTATGGGGGGGATTATTGAGCAGAACAGGGTGAACTGCTCATCTGGGTCAGCCCTCACATGAAAATCCCAGCCAGAAAGTCTGATGCATGACAGAAATGCAACTTCTTCCCTAAAGGAGCATTGTGGAGCAAGCAAAAGGCAAGATTTGGGAAGAGGAAACAAGGGAAAACCTCACATGCAGAGGTGAAAACAGAATCTGGGCTCAGCTTTCAGGAGGAGAGAAGAGTGAGGGGTTACCCATATCTGGGCTTTCGTACAGGACTTTAAAAATATGGGTGTTAAAGTGGTAGGTGCTGCTGCCTATCTCTGGTCCCCAGCAAACCTGTCCTGTTGAAAGGCAGGCTGAGTTAACATTCAGGCAATGCAAACCTCCACTCAACATTCACTGCAGCTGGCTCAGCAATAGAGGCAAGGAAGGCTCTTTTGCAAGGGTTTATTCCAGCAGGGTAACTCAGAGCCTGAAGGACAAACCCGGGAAAGAGGAAGAACCACGAGGAGCAGGAGCTTATAAAGGGGAAGGGGTGGGGGGCAGAGCTAAAGGGTGGGCAGAGGGCTTGGTCTCCAGGGGTAGGGGGGTGGTACCAGGGGTACCAAGCCAGTGACAGGGAAGGAGAAACCAGAGGAAGTTGTGACTCCAAGTCCATGGGGGAGACTGTTTTCCCTTTGGGAGGGGTGATCTATGGCAAGTAGTTAATGATGTTTCCAGGGCTGAGGGCTTGGGGATTGACCAAGGTGCTACAGGACTGGGGGTGTCACTGCCCAAGGAGCAGACTACCTTGACATAGTGATCTTTGGAGCCTGTGACCACCAGGTCGTGGTTGCTGGGTGTCTGGCTCACCGTCAGGCACATGACGGGCCCGATGTGGCCGCTCAGCTTCCCCACGGGCTGCAGCCTGCCAGGGCAGCAAGGGCACAGCTCAGCCCCTGCTCGTGCTGGGGCTCCTCCCGAGGGCCCTCCCACACCCAGCCTGCCACCCAGCCTTCCCCAGCCCTCCCTGGGTGCCCCAGCCGGGGCTGCTCCCTCTGGGGCAGAGCAGGCAGGGAGAGCCCACAGCCTGTGATCCAGGGAGGAGAGCAGCCTGAGAGTGTGACAGCATCTGGCTCCACAGCCTCACAGTGTGCCAACATCTGGCTGTGCAGCCTGAGAGTGTGAAAACATCTGGCTGCAGAGCCCAGGCTGCAGCACAGGGTTCACAGCCCCGGCCAGGTAGAAGGACAAGGGGAAACCAGGGCCCTGCTGCTCACCCCATTTTTGTTTTTTCCTTTCTGCTAAGCCCTGCCTAGTGCACATTTAAGAAAACATTAAATTTAAATATTAAATCTCAAATTAATCTTGAATTCTTAAATTAAGATTAATGATCTTTAAAAAAATCTTAAATTTTTAAAAATTAAAAATCTTAAATTTAAAAATCTTAAATTTAAGAAAATCCAAAATTTAAATCTTAAATCTTAATTTAATCTTTAATTCTTCGCTAAGATTTGTGATCTTAAAAAATCTTAAATTTTAAAAAATTTAAAATCTGAAATTTAAATCTTAAATCTTAAAAAATCTTAATCTTTAATTTTTAAATTAAAATTTATGATCTTAAAAAACCTTAAATTTTTAATGATTTAAAATCTTAACTTTTAAATAAATCTTAAATTTAAGAAAAATTGAAAAGCTTAAATTGGAGATCTTAAATTTAAATCTCAATTTAAGATTTATGAGCTTAAAAAATCTTAAATTTAAAAAAAATCTTAAATGTTAAATTTAAAAATCTTAAATCTTAAATTTAAATCTTAAATCTTAAATTAATCTTTAATTCTTAAATTAAGATTCATGATCTTAAAAAATCTTGGTTTTTTTAAATAAAATCAAATTTAAAACTCTCACATTTAAGAAAATTTTAAAATCTTAAATTGAAGATCTTAAATTTAAATCTTAAAAAATCTTTAACATTTTTTTAAACCAAAACCACTGCTACCCCATAGGAAAGCATCATGCAAATCCTTATTCCAGGCAACTCCCACTGCGAAAAAGGCTTTCATTTTGCCCAGGGGGATCAACTCATTTTGCCCAGCGGAATAATTTCATTTTCCCCAGGGAGAGATCATTTCATTTTGGCCAGGGGGATCATTTCAGGCTGCTCTGCCTTGCAGCCCTGCCCCACTGAGCTCCCAGCCCTGCCCCGCTCAGCCCCCAGCCCCGCTCAGCCCCCAGCCCTGCCCCGCTCGGCTCCCAGCCCCGCTCAGCTCCCAGCCCAGCCCCGCTCAGCTCCCAGCCCTGCCCCGCTCAGCCCC
>JAWWEY010000108.1:1553207-1564900 GCA_035582745.1 Loriotus luctuosus
CACAGCTCCGAGCCTGTCTGAGTTCAAGAAGTGTTTGGACAATGCTCCCAGACACTGGGTGGGATTGTTGGGGTGTCCTGCACAAGGCCAGGAGGTGGATTTGATGATCCTGATGGGTCCTTTCCAACTCAGCATATTCTGTGACTTTATGACCCTGAGTCTTTGCTGCAGGAGTCCCCATGAGTTCCCTCACCCCAACCCCTCCCAACCTCCCGGTTCCCTCGGGAAGCAGCACTGCAAACTGGCACTAAGGAGCTGTATCTGGCCACATCCCCAGCCCCTGTAGGTTCTGGAAATGGCTTCTGCAGAGGCAGAGAAGCCCAGAGTGCCCAGGCCCCCGAGCTGACGTACGTGAGGGTGCGGACGCAGCGCGCGGAGTCGCGGATGTCCCACACCTTGATGTACGAGGTGGACACGGTGAACACCAGCCCCGTGTGGCTGCAGTACTTGATGGAAACCACATTGTTGGGGTGGCCCTTGAGAGAGGCGATTTCCTGGCCTGTCACCAGGTTCCACATCTTGCAGCTGCGGTCTGTGGGAGGAAGAACACGCCCAAGAGTGTTGGGGGTGTCTCCTCTAAGGGCATGGTGGCTTGGGGACAATATTCCCTCTGAGCATGTCCCCCCACCCACAGGGCCAGAGGAAAGGAGCCAGCCAGCCCCAGCACAGGGACAGGGCTCAACACTGAAGACAGGACCATCCCTGTAATGCCAACACTCCCCCTGCTCCCACAGCATCTGCATCCTCCCTGCCCACCACCCACCTTTGGAGCCAGTGAAGAGCAGCTCATCGGTGGCATCCAGGCAGAGCACAGGCTTGGTGTGCCCCTCTGCCACTGAGACACACTGCAGAGGGGCTGTCCGGGCATTCTTGGTGCCACCCACCGGGTTGATGATGCCCCTTCACAGGAGAGAGAGAACAGGTACAGTGTAGGGTGGAGAGGCACGGTGCCCACAGCCCCAGGGCATGGAAGAACACGAGCTGGCTCACACCAAGCCCAGAGTGAGACAGGCTGCTCCACCTGAACGTGGCCTGTCTGAGCTGAGGTCTCTGTGGAAACCCCAGAGTGTCCCCATGGGCACCCCCTGCCCACCTCTGTCCCTGCCATCAGACAGGGAAAGGGGGAGGCTGCCTAGTGACCCCTGCTCTCCCTCCAAACCTCTCCTGCCTCACCAGCACAGACCCAGGACAGTTCAGGAGACTCAGCTCCTTGGCCTGAGGTCCATTTTGGGGCAAGCTGTGCCCTCTCCAGCCTGAAGCTGAAGCTCTGCTGGGACAATGTTTCAGAGTTCCAGGATCAGCACCCCATCCCTTGGTGGCTGTCACCCTCTGGCTGGTGGCATTTGAAGACAGGGCCTCACTCCTTCACACAGATCCCAAGGGTGACAAAGGGCAGCACCAGCACCTGCCCCCCACATCCCTGCTGCAATGGCTGTTCCTGCCCCCACCGCTGGTTCTGGGCAGGAGAGCACCTACCCCTGCCAAGGAACACTGCTCTGTGTCCTGGGAGACATCACCTGCCAAATCCTCCACTTCAGACATGCTCAGGTGCTGAGCACCACAGCCTGACCCTGCTGTGTGTGAGCCCTGGCAGGGGTGTGACCTGGTCATCAAGCACTGCCACAACACCCCAAGCTGTGCCAGTTTCTTCTTACAGGCAGGGAAACTGATGCATGGGGCTAGAGCAGGGCAAGGTTTGCATTAGTTGTGAGGACAAGCACAGGCTCATTAATTGGGTTTGGAAATCACATGCATGTGATGTTCCTCAGCTCTGCCCTTACCAAAGCCAAGCCAACAGCCTTCCCTCACCTCAGTGCTTCCACCAGCCTCAAAGCAACTGAATCCAAGGAGAAATCCCTGCACTGCATCCTCCATGGACTTTGAGTGGCTCCCTGACTACAAACTGCCCAGGGTGACCCTCTCAGACTGGTCTGGTGTCACCTCCCCAGTGACAGGGGGCCTGCAGGAGCTCAGGGCACAGGCAGAGGGAGGGGACACCTGGGTGCTGGACAGCTGATCATGGAATCATGGAATGGTTTGGGTTGGAAGGGACTTTAGCCACCCTCTCATTCCACGCCCATGCCATGAGCAGGGACACCTTCCACTAGACCAGGTGGCTCCAAGCCCCATCCAACCTGGCCTTAGACACTTCCAGGGATGGGGCAGCCACAGCTGCTCTGGGCACCCTGTGCCAGGGCCTGCCCACCCTCACAGGGAAGAATTCCTTCCTAACATCTAGTCCGAATCTCTCCTCTTTCATTTTAAACTGTTCCCCCTTGTCCTGTCACTATTTGCCCATGTACAAAGTTGCTCTCCCCTCTGTTACAAGCCCCTTTAGGCACTGGAAGGCTGCAATGTTCCTAAAGGATGGGGGAAACGTGGCCCTTGTTCTGGGAGACCTCTGTAGTGAGGTGGATGCAGGGAGAGAAGCCCAGGAGAACCTTAACTCCAAGGCTGAGCTCTGCACCACAATCTGAGATTTGTTTAGGGAGAGACTGACCTGGTGCCCTGGTGCAGCACCAGGGCAGCACAACCAGGCACGAGCTGAGCCTGAGATAACTGCCTGGAAGAAGCTTGCACAAAGGATGTACTGCAAGCACCCTTCCCCATCATCTCACCATCCTGCTGGAGAGCTGGGGAAGGGCTGGGACGTGGTGGCCTCATGCTGGCAAGAACCCATCAGAGCTGGAGGAGAACATGCTGCCAACCCAAAGCAGCCAGCACCCACCAGTGAGCCCAGCACCACGCACCAAGGGCTAATCCAAGCAGGAACAGCTTGAACTGACAGCACCAGGCACCAGGCATGCCAGGGGGGACAGACACACAAGCTGGGATGGGGGGAGAGCAGCAAGCTGCAGGCAGAGCATGCAGGAACAGGGAGAGCAGGCATCTGACAGAGAGAAGGAGGAGCAGAGGAAGGGATAATAAATAGAATTGTCTATACCTCAGCACCTCCGAGACAGAGGAATCGCTGTCATCAGACCTAGGGGCAGAAAATTAGCAGGATTATGGGAGAGAAAACCCAGACTAGAGAAGGCAGCAGTGGAGTCAGAGGTGGAAGATTGTTATTGCATCCAAGCCAGTGTAGGACAGAAAGAAGGAGAGGAGGGAGGGAGAAGGAGAAGCACACATGGAGAACCAAGGGAGAGCAGAAGAGCAGGAGGGCATGTGAGGAACAAACAGCAGGTCTCCATCAGGGAACACCAGCGCTGCTAGCAAGCCCAGAGCAGCACCTGACCTGCTGCCAGGAGAGGCTGGAGCAGCACTTGTGGCTGGATGCCAGTCCATCAGCTTCCTCTGAGCCCTCATCCCCTCACCCCATCCTGCTCCCTTGTCTTTCCAGGGGTCCAAGTCTGGCACCGCCCTGTCTGCAGGCAGAGGCCAGCACTGTGAGCTCAGAGGGGCACAGTGGGCAGGAGCACAGCCCTGCCATGGCAGCTGCTCCATCACAGGGAGAAGCAGGGAGGTGAAGAGGTGACAGGACACTGGCTGGAGCCAATCCAAGCCCTGGTGATGCTATACACCCCCACAGGACTCAGTACAGGCCATGTGCTATCCTGGTCTGGGTTCCCCTGGCTCAGACACTCTCACCCCAGCAGGACTCACTTGTCCAAGGCAGACCCCTGGCTCTGGGTGCTCGTGAGACGGGAGAAGACGTTGCGGTCGTTGCGCGGACGGGTGGGTGGGGAGGAGGGCGGTGTGAAGCCAATGTCTGCAGGCCTGAGCCAAAGGATCAGAGGGACACATGACTTGGAACTGCTCACCTGGCACCTGACTGGGCCCAGAAAGAATCCTGGGCCACACAGCCCCCCTGCCCATGGCAGTATTTCTCCCAAGCTCACCTGGCAGGTTGCCCACGGTCGTAGGATTTCCGCCGGGTCAGGGGCGAGGTGTCCGAGCCCCGGGACTGCCTGGGACTGCAGCAAGTGAACAAAGCAGAGTGGGTGCCTGCCCTGCCCCAGGACCCCTCCACAACACCTCTGTCCTCCCCCAGAAGAGCAAACAAGAGACTGGGCTGGAGTCACAATCTTGAGGCAGAGTGCAGAGGCTTTTGGCAGCCCAAATCACCTCCAAAAAGGCTGATAACCCAGAGCAGGGAGTTGGGGACCCTCATGGTCCTTCCCCCTGCTTCTGAAGTATCCCCTCTCCATGTCCCCCCTTCCTTCCCTGCTTCTGAAGTATCCCCTCTCCATGTCCCCCCTTCCTTCCCTGCTTCTGAAGTATCCTCCTCTCCATCTGCAAAGGGCACCAAAGGACTCTCCTACACACTCTCCAAGCCCCGCTGAGGAAATTCACCACTGCATGCTGTAGCCAAGCATGGACAGATGCAGGATTGGGCTCCCCTCACCCCTCTGCACCTCCACAGGCCAGGCACAGCTCCCCAGGCCATGCCCCCGAGCCTCCCAGGCACTGGTGGCCCATGCTCACAAGGTGCTGCCCCGGGTGGGCAGGCTGATGGTGCGCGACACCTTCTCCTTGTAATAAGGGTCCCGGATGGAGAAGCCGATCCCGTCCTCCTTGATCTCCATGAGGGACGCCAAGGACTTGGTGATGTTCTTGGTGGACACGTCCAGCGTGGGTCCCAGACACTCAGCTGACACTGCCTTCATCTGCCCCGAAAGCTTGGGCTCTCCCTAGAGCAGGGCAGAGGGCTCAGGGTGGGCACACGGGGGCAGTGGGGGCTGGAAGAGTTTGTGCTCTCTGGCCACAAACCAGCTCCCCCACATCCCACTGGGATCCCCATCAGCCAGCTCTCCAGCAAACATGACAGCCTGTACAGAACAGTGGCTGCTTCCCTCCATGAGGACATCCTCAGTGACACTCAGATTTGGAAAGTACTGCCTGGTGTGGTGGGGGCTTCCCAAGTCTCTGGTGCCACTCACTGCCACTCAGATTTGGAAGGTACTGCCTGGTGTGGTGGAGGCTTGCCAAGTCTCTGGTGCTCCAGGACAGGACCACTGTACCAGGAGATCTTGGTTCTGCCCGTCCAGAGAGCAGCCATACTGCCTTATGCCAGGCCTGGCTCCCCAAGGTTCAGACTGCAGAGCAGAGGCCTGAAGCACCACTGAACATCCCTCCATCCCTCCTCCCAGCCTCTGTGACCAGGCCACACAGAAAGGCCAACTAACCTTGAACTTGAAGTCATCCTGGCTTGCTGAGCCCTTCATGGTGAAAGACTGGGAGATGCTGTAAGGAGAAAGGAGCAAAGATGGATCTTCAGTGCCAAACTCTTCAGAAAGCTGGTGCCACTGCTCCACCAGACTCCTTGGGTCACCCTTTGCCCCCAGCACCATTTCTCCAAGGAATGACCAAGCCTTCACTCCCTGCTCGTGTTCAAGAGACATCCTGCTCCTCCCACCAAGGGCTGGGCACCACAGAAGAGCTCAGGTGGGGCTCTGTTCATCCATGCCCCTCTACGAGGTCCATGAATGGCATCAGGCAGTGCCAGGCTGGGTGCTCACCTCCCATCTGAGGCCAGGCTGAACTCTGAAACTTCCTCATCTGTGCTGGTGTAGCCATTCTCTGTGAGAGGGAGACAGCGCATCAGCAGAGGGGACCCAGAGGGGACCCCACTGTCACCAGCCCCTCCAAACCCTGCGGCAGAGGGGGCAGCCTGGGAAGGCATGAGGGATAACCCAGTCCCTGTCCCTGTTATCCATGGCCAGGAGGGCATGGGGGGTGACCCAGTCCCTGTCCCTGTTATCCATGGCCAGGAGGGCATGGGGGGTGACCCATCCTTGTCCCTGTTATCCATGGCCAGGAGGAAGGTGTGGGGTATGACCCAGTCCTTGTCCCTGTTATCCATGGCCAGGAGGAAGGTGTGGGGTATGACCCAGTCCCTGTCCCTGTTATCCATGGCCAGGAAGGCATGAGGGATAACCCAGTCCCTGTCCCTGTTATCCATGGCCGGGAGGAAGGTGTGGGGTATGACCCAGTCCTTGTCCCTGTTATCCATGGCCAGGAGGGCATTTGAAGTGACCCAGGCCTTTTCCCTGTTATCCATGGCCAGGAGGGCATGGGGGTGACCCAGTCCCTGTCCCTGTTATCCATGGCCAGGAAGGCATTTGGGGTGACCCAGTCCCTGTCCCTGTTATCCATGGCCAGGAAGGCATGTGGGGTGACCCAGTCCCTGTCCCTGTTACCCAGGGCACACACTCCCACCCAACAGGGCCCTTGGGCAGGGTCCCAGCCACAGCTCCTCCAGGTGCTTTCTGCAGGCCCAGTCCAGGTGGGCACCCAGCCCACAGGCAGCACACCTGGCCTGACGCTGCCCCTGCCTCAGGCCCCACCTTGCTGGACGTTGTGGATCAGTGCCTGCAGCTCGGGGTGGGACTCAGCCTTCTCCCTCAGGGCGTCCAGCAGGGCGTGGTTCTGTGAGGAGCTGGCCACGTCCGTCTGCCGCAGGCGCCCCTCCAGCAGCCGGATCTGCGCCTCCTTCTGGGCCACCTGCAGCCCCTGCGCAGGCAATGCCGGCACTCAGGCAAGGTCCTGGCACCAGGCCCCACCCTGGCACCCAGGAAGAAGCCCTGTCACACATGCACAGCCCTGCCTGCCCCACACCTTGTCGATGGAGGCTTTCAGGAAGTTGTCCAGCAGCAGCCGGGCTTCGGCCAGGGAGCAGGAGCTGATCACCACTGAGGTGTCTGTAGAGTCCAGCTCCTCCTGAAACACAGAGAGACAAGGGCTGGATGCAGCAGGGTAGCTTTGCTGCTGGATGGGCCTCCATGGCAAGCACAGCACTTCCATCACCCAGTCCAACCCTCACCCTCCCCAGTCTGCCCAGTGGCCACTGGGGAGATCCAGCCGTGGGACTGTCCAGTGCTGAGGGGTTTATACACTGCTACAGAAATTCTGGTTCCAACACAAAACTAGACACTGAACAGACACCAGGCTCACCCAAATCCACAACTCAAAGCCTAGTGTGAATTAACAGCAGCCCTTCTTCCCTGCTAATCAAGGTGACAGCTGGGGACAAGCCAGGGACAGCACACAGCCTCCATTTCAGGCTGCAGGCATTGAGGGGAGTTGGGAGCTGCCCAGTGGCATGCCCAGTATCACAACTGGACACAAAACCTAGATGGTTTCTGCTAGAAAAAACCCAGTCCTCCTGGGATGTTTCCAGTGCATGAAGCAACAACCATGGGCACAAGTGACCACCAGCCCCATGGGCAAATGGGGGCCACAGGCTCCTTACAATTCCAGGGCAGCAGGACACCAGCATGTCCATGGCCATGCCAGGACCTGCCAGAACTCCTCTCTGTGATTAATCACCTAACGAGAAGTGGCTGTGTGGTGAAGCCCCACCAAGAGTGACAGCTCAGAGGACTCTGGGTCCTCTGAGCAGAGCCCAGCCCCAGCTGTCTGTGCCCAAGGATGCTCTTTCCACAGAGGGATGCTCTCATTTCCTCCCTGCCAGCCAGACCCAGACCTTCAGCCCACCTTGGTCTCCTCAATCTGCATGATGGTGGCCTGGCAGTCTGAAATGCTGTCGTTGATATAATCAATGTTGGCCCCCAGCACCTCAATCTCCTCGTTCAGCTCTTGCAGACCCTTCTGCTCCTTGGGGCTCTCTGCCTGCAGCTTTGCCCGCTTGCCCAGCAGTGCCTCCTGCAGCAGCGATAGCTCCTCACGTTTCTGGGGGGAAAGGGAAGGGGGATTAGCACTGTCCACATGGCCACCTCCCTGTCCTGCAGCCACCACCCAGTCCTCTCTGTCCCCAGAGCCACAGCCACCTTGATGAGCCTCTCCATGTCTGCCTCGAGGTTGACAATGGTCATTCTCTGCATGACAATGTCGAAGATGCGCCGCTCCAGCGACTGCCACTTGAGGCGCGCGGCTTTGCTGAAGGTCTGGCTCGACCCCTTCTTGGGGAACTTCTTCCTACAGCCAGAGGGAAGAAGAGGCATTTGGGCAGATGGCCACACCGTGCTGGAGGGCTAGGCTTGCCCCAGGATCTGGGATCTGGCTGGCCAGAAACAGAGGACACATCTGTGTTGTTTCTGCATTGCCCAACTGTAGGAATGTGCTCTCTGTTGACAGAGTGACAAACCTATCCTTTGTCTCTTTAAAAAGGAAAAAAACTCAGAAGTTTCTTTCTTTGATTAGGTAAAAAGACACCTCATAGGACTTGGGGGACTTCACCTCAAACTTAAGGATAGCCAATTGGACAGGAGACAAAAAGTTTTGCCTGAGCAATTTACTAGAAAAAGAAGAAAACAAAGAAACGGATCACTTTTGTGAGGTGTTTTACCAGAAGCAAGAACCTCTTGCACCTGGCTCAGTTTTTCTCTGTAAACAGTTTCGTTATTTTGCCTTTTATTAAAGCTTTTCTGTTTCCAACACTACCACAGAAGCTATCCTGCTGATTTTATGCTTTCTAAGGTAGCTGAGCTATCTTGGGTGTGATATAGATCTCCAAGAGCTCATGAGACCTGGCTCAAGGAAACCATATATCACCCAACTTTTCCTCTTAGCAAACTGGGACAAGAGATGAGTCCAGCAGGGTTTCTGCCATGACATTTAACCCTCATGGCCACCTTTGAGCTCAAATCCAGGTGACAGTCACACTCTGCCAGTAGAGCTTATCACAGGATCAGTGATTTAATATGGCTCAAGTGGACACTAAGCAGCCACTAAGCCACCCTTCAATCTCCACCACCCACCAAAAGCCAGGCATGAGATCCCTGGGATGTCTCACCCCCGACCACCCAGCCCCTTCCCTGACCTGGCAGGCCGAGCCCCATTAATGGAGGCTGAGGAGTCTCCCAGAAAGTTGTTGATTTTCCTGTTCCACTGGCGCACGATGCTGGAGACGGAGCGGGCGCCGCTCTCGGGCTCGGAGGAGGTGGTGCTGGCCGAGACCTCGGCGCCCGAGTCCAGCATGGGCGGCTTGGGGCCCGCCCTGCCCGCCACCCTGTCGGACATGGGCTTGGCCAGACGGCGCAGCGCCGACACCTGCCCCAGGGAGGACAGAGAGGGGGTCTGTGGTGTCACATTTTAGTTCAATGTACGCTCTGTGTCACCCCTGGAAAATGTAGGGTTTATTCCAAGCCTGTGATCCTCCCCTGCAGTATCATGGATCTGTAATCCCATTGGCCCAAGGCTTATTCTGCACCCACTTTGAACCAGGCTCTCTCTTGGCCCTTTACCCCTTCCTCCCTTTTCTCCCCTTCTCCCTCAGAAACCCTGCTGCTCCCAGGGCTGGGACCCCCAATAAATCATCATCTAATGAGCACCCTCAGAAGCCGTGTGGAGTGTCATTGCCTGCCTGCTGCTACCAGGAACACACACAGCTTAGGGGGGACTCCCTCAAAGGAACAGCAAACGGTGTCAGTTGGGCAGCCCCACCCAGCCTAAACCCATCGGCATCACCCCCAGGTCCCCACAGGTCTGAGAGCAGCAAAGCAGCAAAGCCCAGGGACATCTGTGCCTCATGGGGCTCCCTCTCCTCCCTCACAGCCCACCCCTGCCACCAGGCTCTGCTGCTCAGGATGGGGAACTCTGCTGCTGCCTACATCCATTTCCCACCCGGTTCCTGAGCCATAAAACCTCTCCCTGCCTTTTGGGGACCCCATTCTCAAAGCCAGCCCTGTCTGAAAGATGGGATTTCTCCGAGCCAAGCACTGGGGCCCAGACCCCATGGAAGCTGGGGGCTATGTGGAGGAAACCCCCTTTCCTCACCTCCTGGGTTTTCCTCCGCAGCACAATTTCCTGCTGTCGCTTCTGAGATTCCAGAGCCCTGATCTGGAACTGCATGAGTGAGAAAGAAAAAGACACACCTGAGGTCCAGCCCAGACAAGGTCGCAGTCCCAGTGCTCCCTTTGGCACAGTCTCACTCCTGATTTTAACACCAAGCAGGCTCCCACTTTGAGCTGGCTCTGGCTGCACGTTCCCCTCTCCCTTTGGCACAGTCTCACCCCTGATTCTAACACCGAGCAAGCCCCCAGCTTTGAGCTGGCTCTGGCTGCATGTTCCCCCCTCCCACAGTATCCCCCACAACTCCAACAGGAGCAGTGGGAAGCCTCTGGATGCCGTTTATCCAGCTGTGCTCTGCTAGGACCTCCAGTGGGGCTTCACCAAGCTATCTGTGAGGACCTGAAGTGCCAGAGCAGGACAAACACCCCCTCCCCAGCCAGACCAGCCCCCTGCACGGGGCAAGCCGGGCTCTGACCTCCTGCCGGCGCTGCTCCTTCTTGAGCTGCGCGATCTCCCGGTTCCTCTTGGTCTCGGCCAGCCGGCGCCGCTGCTGCTCCTCCCGCATCTGCTTCATCAGCGCCACCTGCAAGGAGGGGACGCTGTGCCACCGCCCCGGGGCACCCCACACCCAGCAGACAGCACTCTGCACTCGCCACCAGAGTGCAAAACGCTGCTCCCAGCTTGTCCAGGATCGCTCCCTGCCCCGGCACATCCAGCTACCTTTGCCTTCTTCATCTCGGCCACCTCTGCCTGCAGCTTGCGCAGCTCCCGCTCGTAGCGGGACTGGTTCTTGAGCAGGCGAGCGTGCTCCTTCTGGGCTGCCTGCAGCTTCTGCAGGTCCCTGTTCATCTCCTTCAGCCGCTTCTCATAGTCTGCCTTGATCTTGTTGGCTTTCTCCTCAGTGTAGCACTCCATGGTGCCTGGTGGGTGGGGAGAGAGCTCACAATGCACCCCGGGACCCTCCTGTACCCACAGACCTGCCTGGAGGCACCCAGCACTGCATCCCTCCCCGTCCCAACTGAGCCCCCTTCACCCATCAGGAACTGGGGGTCTGTCTGGGAATCCCTGCTGGAAGAGCTCAGCACAGAGTGGAGATACAGGGCTGGCCTGAGCAGAGCTGCAGACTGGGACACACAGCCACACACAGGGGTGACCCTGCCCTGTTTAAGCCTGGAGATCAGCCACACCACTGGCTCTTTTGCCCCTCAGTCTCCCCAGGAGTCCCCCTGGCTTATGAAGTGGTGCTCAAGGCTAGGAGAGGCTTTGCCACCCTTCTGCAGCACCGGCAGGGTGCAGAGCTGTGCAGCTGACTGATGCTGCTGCCATTGCAAGGCAAGCAGAGTCTTGGGGGTGCCAGATATTCAAGGAGAGGCAGGGAAATGACAGAGCTCTACCCGAGCAAGGGGTGGATGCTTTGACTTAGAGTTAGCTGGGCCTGAGCTGGAACTGGGGTCTGGGAATGGGATCCCAAGGGTGAGGCAGTTCTCACTGAGGTTCTGCAGGACCCGGTCCCGCTCCAGCTGCGTGTCCCGAATCTTGTTCTGCAGTAGGATCAGCTTCTCCTCATACTGGTGCTTGAGGGTCTGCAGCCGCCGCTGGCTGTTCTCCAGCTCATCAATCAGCTTCTGCTTGATCTCAATCTCACAGGTCAGATCCGCCAGGTCGGCCTGGAAATTCACAGCTGGAGGCAGAGGAGAAAGTCAGGCTGGGAGGCACGGGGAGCGTCACTTGCAGGGCCCCACTGAGTCACAGTGTTGAAGATTGCCATGCAAGATGTATTCTGTTACCATCTGTATGGCAGATTATCTTTTGTCAAGTGGGCAGTTTGCTTTATCTCTCTCTTTGAGCGACCACATTCACACCTCCCTCTGGAGGGGACACCTGCTGATAACAGCTATTGAATGTCACTGCATGACTGACAAGAACTACAGCATCCCATTGGGAGATGTGAGCCCAGAGGGAGGAGCCAAGCATTGCTACCCAGATATAATCCAGAG
>JAWWEY010000108.1:1587188-1599180 GCA_035582745.1 Loriotus luctuosus
GCTGTGCCCAGCACCCTGAGGATGGAGCAGCCTCCTGGGATCTTTCCCTCAGTGGATCAGGGCTGCCCTGGCACTGCAGATGGCAGACAGAGCACCCCAGGGCTGTGCCCAGCACCCTGAGGACAGAGCAGGCTCCTGAGATCCTTCCCTCCATGGATCAGGGCTGCCCTGGCACTGCAGATGGCACACAGAGCACCCCAGGGCTGTGCCCAGCACCAGGATGGGCTGCTCCCCTCCCCCCTTCCCCTCCCCCTCCAGGAGACAGTCACATCCCGTGCCTTGGGGTGGAATTGATTGTCTTATCTCTCCCTGCACGCCTCTAACAGCTGAGCAAAGCCAGGCCAACACCAGCCAGAGCTGGCAGGAGCCAGGGCCCCCCAGGACCACACCAGAGGGCTCCAAGGCACAGCAGCAGCAGGGAGGGCATGGAGGGCAGCAGGGCATGGAGGGCAGCAGGTACCAGGGCTGCACCCTCCCTCTCCCCGCTGCAGCCCCTGGACAGTGGCACAAATTGGGTTCACACCACCTTCCCACTGGACCCAAACCCACCCCAGAACAGCTGATGTGGAAGGGCTCCAGCTTCACTTCCTCAGTGAGTGACCCCAGCTGGCAGCAGACACTCTGGGCTCACAGAAAGCATCCCAGCAGGCAGAGAGCCCCAGCCATGGGGCACCAGAGGTGCCAGCACCCTGGCAGGGCTGGAGCCCAGCTGATCCCAGCACCAGGCCTCTGCCAGCTCAGCCTCTCGACTGGAGCACCCCGAGGGTGTGTGAGGATGAGGGCAGGAGGACTCTGAGGAGGAGCTGGGAGTCCCTCCCTGAGAGTGTACAAAGATGAGGCCAGGGGGACTCTGAGGAGATGAGAGTCCCTCCCCAAGGGCAGATGAAGATGAGGGGAGGGGGCTCTGAGAAGGAGATGAGAGTCCCTCCCCGAGGGTGGATGATGATGAGGTCAGAGGGCTCTGAGGAAGAGCTGGGAGTCCCTCCCCGAGGGTGGATGAAGATGAGGGTCCCTCCCCGAGGCACCAGCCACACACGAGCTCTGGTGAGGGCCACAGAGCATCGCAGCGGGGCGGCCGCGAGAGCAGCGGAGCACTGGAGGTTGCAGAGTTTAAATAAACTTGAAATACGACTCAACTTCCTTCCCCAATTTCACAAGCTCCGTTTCCTGCGTCTCCTCGGCAGGCCAGGCATGCTCAGTGCCATGGCAGCTCTGGCACAGGGGATGCTGCTCTCTCTCAGAGCAGCCCCTGAGGGAGCAGCTCTGCAGCCAGCCAGGCCACTCAGGCCTGCAGCCAAGCAGTTTAATGGCTTGGGGGTCAATAGCTGCCATCAGCCCTGCCTGACACTGCAGAACCACTGGGCTGAGTTCTGCTTCCTGCAAGCAGCACAGAGAGTCCCACGGCCTGGCGCCCTGTGGCTGCAGGAGCTGGCAGCACTTGGAGGGGCTGTGGGGACGGGGGTTGCTGAGGGGCACCAGGCTCAAATTCCTGTGCCAAGCCTCAAACCAAACCTCCTGGACAGAGGGCAGGAGTGGAGAGCTGCTGCACCGGCTGCATTGCAGGCTCCCATTTGAAGGTCACCTACAAGGAGGAAGCAGTGGCTGCTGCCTGAGGAGGATCGGCCCCCAGGCCCTGCTCTGCACCACCATGGCAGGAGGCAGATCCCTGCAGGCACTGCTACCCCGGCATGGCCTGGCTGAGGCACAGCCCGACCCTGCTGGCTCCTCCCTGCCCCAGGAGACACAGTGACACTGGGAACCTGCTCCAGGAGACACCATCACACTTGGAACCTGCCCCAGGGGACACAGGGACAGAACCCACCCCAGGAGACACAGCGACACTCAGAACCTGCCCCAGGAGACACCATCACGCTCAGAACCCATCCCAGGAGACACAGGGACACTGGGAACCTGCTCCAGGAGACACAGGGACACTCAGAGCTCACCTCAGGAGACACAGGGACACACTCGGAACCCACCCCAGGAGACACCATCACACTCAGAACCTGCCCCAAGAGACACAGGAACACTTGGAACCTACTCCAAGAGACACAGGAACACTCGGAACCTGCCCCAGGAGACACCATCACACTCAGAATCCACCCCTGGAGACACAGGGACACTCGGTAACCCATCCCAGGAGACACAGGGACAATCAGAACCTGCCTCAGGAGACACCATCACACTCAGAACCCACTCCAGGAGACACAGTGACACTCAGAACCTGCCCCAGGGGATACAAGGACACTCAGAACCTGCCCCAGAAGACACAATGACACACTCACAAGTCACACTCCAGGCTAAGGGGCAAGCAAAGCAGACCCCGCTGGCAGGGAGGGTGAGGGCCAGCGCAGGATCCAGCCCTGCCCTTGCAGACACTGCAGCTCTGAGCTGCAGGTACAAGGTACAGGAAGAAATCAGCCCCTGGGCCAGGAGGAGCTGCTGGGCCTGCATTTCCTTCTGCTGACAGCAGCACTGCTGCAGGTACCAGCCATTTCCCTCCCAGCACGTGGGAAGCCTAAACCAGGTCCCCCACAGCTCAGCACCCAGGCTCTTTGGAGCCCAGTGCAAATGGGGCAGAGGAGGGTCTGCAGGAAAAGATGGGAACCTATGAGGCTGACAGTAAAACACCACGGCATCTCTCCCACCTTCTCCTGCCAGACCAAGGCAATCAGCAGGAACTGGGAAGCACAGATTGGTATCTCTGTTCAACTGTCCCTATCCTCCCACCCTGGGATCACAGAGATGGGTCCTGATGGCTGTGGCAGCTCTTGACATCAGCTGGATCACCCTCAGCAACACCACCATCACTTCCCAGTGTCCTTGGCCCTTCCCCAGGTCCCACCTCCCTCCCACCAGCAGCACAGACACAGAGACCCCAAAGAAAGACACACAGACCCCAAAGAAACAGCACAGCTGGCCCATTCATGTCATTATCAAGGGACAAAAGGGAAGGCTTTGATCCGTGTCCTGCTGCATCCCAGAAACATTCAATCTCCTCTGTGCTCTGATGGCTGAGAGAGGTGGGATCTGGGGCAGGTTTACTTCAAGGGTCTTAGAGAATCCTTGCAGCCTGGCTGCTCCACCGGCAGGGTGTCACCAGCACTGACAAAGGAAAATCTCACTGTGCTCCAAGCCCGGGGCAGGAGGGGACCCAGCCCCAGCCCCTCGGGGAGCTGTGGCAGAAGAGGTGGGTGGGTGGTCTGCAGGGAGAGCAGCTCAGCCTCGGCACACTCAGCTGAGCACCAGAGCCACCTTCCTGCACGGCGTCACAACCTGACGGCTTTGTTTGCAGCCTCCTCGCTGCCAGCCCTGCTCCTTTGTCCTCCCGACTCACCTCCAGCAGCACATCCCGCCGTGTGCCCAGCTCTCACCAGCTGCTCTGAGCGGGATGTTGGCTCAAGGAAGGGGTGTAAGAGGGCCGGAGCTCTCCCCCCTGCCTGGATCCTGACCATGATCGCTCCAGCCCCACCGCAATGCTGCACACCCCAGCCACCTCCCCACTGCGGTCCCCCAGCAAAGCAGCAGCCAGCCCAGGACCCCAGTGCTGGAGGGGACCTGAGGGATTAGGAGAGCCCTGCAGAAAGGACTCCACAGCCGCCATGCCGCGGGGCACCCACCCCATCGCCAGGATGCTGTTGAAAGGCATCATCTCGAGAGAAATGCAGGATGGAGACGGGAAGAGTCCGGCCAGGAGGAAATCCCCACCCCCATGGTCGGCATTAATCGGTTCCCGGGTCAGTGTCCTGGCACAGCCACTCTATCCTGGCACAGCCCCCTGCCCCTGTGCAGCCACCCCGGCAGCAGCAGCCGCAGCAGGGGCTGCCCTCACTCCTGCAGCTCCCCCATCCTTTACAGCCAAGCCTGGCCTCGACCCTCGGCCTCTCCGGAGGAGAACGGCAAAAAATCCCCTGGGGCTGCAGCCAGGGCGAGCAGGATGGAGGGGCAGGGGGAGCGGGGAGGTGTCGCGGCGCACACACACACGCGTGCACACGCACACAGCCCCGCACACCCGCGTGCACCCGCACACACAGCCCCACACCCACCGCTCTCCCTCCATCGCTGCCGCTGCACCAGCAGCATCTTTTGTGCTCCCGCTCCGAGCGGGCAGGGCACGGGCAGTGCCCCCGAGCCCCCGCACGGTGCCCGCAGCCGCCAGCCCGCCCTGCCCGTGCCTGCGGGGCTCAGAGTGGGGGGCGGCACGGCGTGTCCGCTGCGGGGCCGGGCTCCCGCGGAGTCCCATCCGCTCCGCCACCACCGCGGGCCCGGCAGATGCGGCTGCCCCGGCCGGTCCCTTCCCCCGCGGGACAGAGGGTCCGGTCCCGCTCCGTGGGATTGGGATCCCCTCTTTCGGCGGGGGCTCCTTCCTCCCGGGGGTAGGGAGCGGCAGAGCCCCGCCGCCGCGCACCGGGCCGGGCATGGCGCTCACAAAGACCGGGGTGACACTGGGGGGTGTCACCGTTCCCGCGGGGCTCGGCCTCGCCCAAGCCCCCCGAGCTCCGCAGCCCCCCGAGCTCCGGCGGGCTCCGAGGCCGCCAGCAGCTCCTCTGAGAGGTGCGGGGCTGCAGGCGTATTGTTCCCAGCACAAAGGACACCGAGATACCGCATCGCTTCCCACCACCCAGCGGGGAGGGCGGGCAGGGAGCCCCCACAATGCCCGGCATCCCGGTGACACCTCGGACGGCCAAAGGCACCCGCGCAGCAGCCGGGAGCTGCCCAGGCTGGGCGGCCGCCGGCTCTGCAGGTGGAGGAGCCGAGGGTCCCGGCCTCGCCCTCCGCCGGCGGTGGGGACGGATGGGGGTTAGGAGCGCCGGAGCCGGCGGGGAGGGGGGGGAGACATCCCGAAACGGTGCGGAGGGGGTGGGGAGGAGAGCGGCGGGGCCGTGGGGGCGCGGCACAGACCGGCCCGGCGGGGTCCCACTGCCCCGGGCTGGGGGTCGGAGCCGAGCGGGCACCCAGCAACCCCCGCCTCGCAGCCGCCGCTGTCGCGCCCGCCCCGCCGTTCGGAACCGGTGCCGGGCGCACGGAGCTCCGCGCGGCCCGGGACGCGCGGCCCGCCCCGCGGGAAGCGCCGGTGCCCGCACTCACCTCACGGCCACCTTCACGCAGCTGTCCGGGGCCGCCATGGCCCCGCACGGCACCGCGGCCGCCGCTGCCCCGGAGCATCCGCGGGGCGGGAGGGGCGGGGCCGCGGCAGGGGCGGGGCCGGGCCAGGTGCGGGGCGGGGCCGGGACGGGGCACGCCCACAGGGCCGGACCGCGAGCACGCGGCGGAGGGCGCGGGAACCCGCTCGGAGCCGGGACACACGGACAGACGGACATACGGACATACGGGGACACAGGGACAGGGACACACCGACAGAGACAGAGATACACGGACACAGGGACACACGGGGACAGGGACACAGGGACACACGGGGACAGGGACACAGGGACACGCGGACACAGGGACGGGGACACACGGACACACGGACACAGGGACAGGGACACATGGACACAGGGACACACGGACAGGGACACACCGACAGAGACAGAGATACACGGACACACGGACATGGACACACGGACACAGGGACACACGGGGACAGGGACACGTGGACACAGGGACGGGGACACACGGACAAAAGGACACGGATAGGGACACACGGACACGGACAGGGACACACGGATACGGACACACAGGGGCACATGGATACACGGGCACTGACACAGACACAGGGACACATGGACAGGGGCACGGACAAGGGCATGGACATACGGACACAGGGACCCACAGACACACGAGTACAGGGACACACGGACACGGCTCGCACTCACTCCCATTCGCACTCACACTCGCCAGCCCTTGCTGCCCTCTGCCGGGTCAGCGCCCCGCTGCCGCCTCTGCTGCTCCGGGATGTACCGGGATGTACCAGGATTTACTGGGATGTACCGGGATGTACCGGGATGTGCCGAGATGTACCGGGATGCACTGGGATGTACCGGGATGTGCCGGGATGTACCGGGATGTACCGGAATGTACCAGGATGTACCAGGGCTGTACCGGGGCTGCTCCGGACTGCACCGCGTGTCTCCGCATGGTTGGCGTCGCTCTGGCTCCTCCTCGGCTCCCCCGGATCCTGTCCCCGCTGGTGTTGGGGGTGACACCGTGGAGCAGCAGGACACAGAGCAGGGCAGGGCTGAGCTCGGAGCTCCTGACAGAGTCCCCGGGACTGGGGCCTGGCAGCCCTTTGGGCTGTCTCGGGCTGTGGTGAGCCTACCCTAAGAGGACGTGCCATGCCAGGATGGTGCCAGGTGCCAGCAGAGCTCCCCAGCGTGCACAGTCCCTACTGCAGGGCTGGGGTCTGCACAGCAAGCTGGGCACCCACACAGCACAGGGCACTGCCCACAGAGCCACTGCCTTCATCCTCGGAGCTCTTCTGGGGAGGCTGGTGAGGGAAACACATCCAGAGGCCAGCAGAGAGCAGCTGGAGACTGACAAGCACTGGGAAGCTGAAGGAGTCCCTGTTCTGCCTTTCCTGAGCTGCACTCACATCGCCTGGGCTGAGGGCAGCCAGACACATCCAGGTCCTGGCTCTGCAGAGGAAAGAATCTTCCAGCAGGGTGGGACCTGCAGGGCACTCCCAGCTCTGCAGGTTGGGGTCAATGTCAGGGCAAACAGCAATGGAGCACGAGGGCAAACTGAGGCACTCAGAGGTTTCTTTGGAGGAGCCCAGGCTGTATCCTGGGAGAGGGACAGCCAGGACATGCCAGCACTGGTGGCTAGCAGCTGGTGGCTGGTGAGGCAGTGCTGTGCCCAGCACAGAGCCCAGCACCTGCCCTCTGCTCTGCACTCTGCGCTCCTTCACCCCATGCCCATGTTTGCCCCTCCCAACGTGCCAGGACCACGGGCCATGCACTCACAGGACTCTGCATCCTGCGGGAGCTCCTCAGCTCTGCTGGCTCTGGTGGCATGGCTCAGTCTGCTGCAGGAAACTGTGTGCTGGTACAAAATCATGAGGGTGACAGGACATGGCCTGTCTGGCTTCCTGCAAGGATGTGAGGAGCTGGTATTCATTCTTCTTTCTTTGTCCTGTGTTTGCAAGGTGCACGGTGCAGTTCCCAGCCTGAGCTGCTGGTTTTCCTGAGGCTGGGCTCTTCCCCACTGAAGTTCCAGCCAGAGAGGGGCAGTGACTGTGCTGTGGTGTTTTTCTCTTCCTACTCCCACCCACATGCCAGCTGTACCACAAATCACACCTGTCCCCCAGTGCAGCCAGGATCAGCTCAAGAAAGACACACCACACACATACCTGGGACAGAGCAAACCACCCCCTGTGCAGCCCTAGAGGTGCAGAGCCCCCACCACGGTGCTACTGTCCCCACTCCAGTGCTATTGTGCCCAGCACAGTGTCACCCCTTATGTTTAGAGTTTCCAGTGACCACCCAAGTGATACATGCAGTCCTGCATCTCCCTAAACCCACCAGGAGACCACAACCACTGACCCCATGGTGTCCTTGGCATCCCCTGGCAGAGCAGCTGCCAGAGTTGAACTGCCAGCCCCTGTGCTCCTCCATCAGGGGGTGTGTGTGTGTCAAGGAGTGTAGCAAGAGGAAGGGGTGCAGCAGTGTCCCCCACACCACCCATCTCTGCTGACTGCACGCAGTGGGAGAAGCTGCAGGCACAGCCTGGCTCTGCTGCTCAGGCTGCAGCTGGAGCTCTGCAGTTCCTTTGATTGAGTCAATAAAAGCCATGCTGGGGAGCAGGCTGGCTCATTGATCTGCTCCTCCCCTGAGACCCATCCACTCTCTGCATTTTAATATATATTAGGTGATCAAGAGCCCCCCAGTTCCCAGTTACGCTGGGCTGGGGGCCCTGGGGAGCCAGATCCCACTGAGGAGCTGGGCTGGGAGATGGGGCTGTGCTAGAGCTGGGAGATGGAGCCGCCCCAGAGCTGGGAGACGGGGCTGGGCCAGAGCTGGGACATGGGGCTGTGCTAGAGCTGGGAGATGGGGCTGGGAGATGGGGCTGTCCCGGGGCTGGGAGATGGGGCTGGGAGATGGGGCTGCCCCGGGGTTGGGAGATGGGGCTGCCCCAGAGCTCAGCACCCCAGTCCCACGGGGGGCACTGTGGGCCCCCTGGGCAGCCCAGAGAGGAGCAGCCTGCTCAGCACCAGCACAGGCAGAGCTGCGAGCACTGCAGGAACAGCTCACACTCTCCTGGCCCCACTGAGCTGTGGGATGGATGGCAAGGGCTGAACGAGACCACCCCAGGGACAGGGATGGGTGCCTGACCACAAAAGCACAGTGTGGAAAGAGTGGAAGGGGCAGAAATGGCTCCACAGTCCAGCTCTCCTCTTGGCCAGCCCCAGGGCTGCTGCCCCAGCCCAAACACACAGCCCAGCTTTCACACCTCTGCCCCATCCCCAGTTCCACACACAGCTGGGACAGGGAGCCAAGAAGCCCCCAGGCCCCATTTTGCAGCCCAGCCCTGGCACATCTCCTCCTCACAGGCCAGACTTGGCTGCAGGCTCCAGCAGAGACACAACGATGCAGGGTCCAGCTGCTGGGATTTCAGGAGATCCCCAGAGCTTGGCAACCTCAAAATGACTGGACTGGAGCTGCCACGTGAATCACTGCCAGCTCTGGTGACATGTGGTGCTGCATTTGCAGCCCCTCCACTGGCTGTGCAGGCAGGAAGGACAGCAGGGGCACCCAGAGTCACACAACAGGAACACTTTAATGACCTGTCCAGCTCTTGCAAGACCCTGCTGGAACAGCACTGTCCTGTTCTGCACCAGCATCCCAGAGACCTGTCCCAAAGTGATACCACAGCTGGCCAGAGCAGCTCAGGACCCCAGGCAGAAGCAGGAACAGGGTGGTTCTGCTCCTGCAGCCCTGAGACAGAGCCCTGGCACTGCAGTGGCAGCTCAGAGGCGAGTGGCAGTGATGGTCTTCTGGGAGGGAGATGAGGGAGATCCCCTGAGCCCTGGGGATCTGCCTGGTGCCACAGCTGAGGCGTCCAGAGGGGCAGAGCCAGTTTTTGTGCCCTGCGGTGTTTCTCTTCCCTTTAGCAGCTCCACAGCTGCTTTCTCCACTTCATCCACCTGCAGCTGGCTGCTGGCTGCCATCTCATCCCTGGTCACTGTCAGGAAGGACGAATCCTGGGCCAGAGCCCCGAGGCCTCCGGAGATCAGAGCCTGGCAGAGGAGGAGAGCATAGCCTGGGTGCTCAGCCTGGGCACTGCCCTGGCTGCACCCACCCTCCCTGCCTCCCTCTTCTCCTCCCTCCCTCCCTCTTCTCCTCCCTCTGCACTGGCACACACCTGCTGTTTGTCCTTGTGGCTGAGCTGTGCCCCCCAATCCCTCAGCATGGCACAAGCATGGCATCCCTGGAATTCCCTGCCATCCCTGCTGTTCCCTCTGCCAAGCTGCGCCCTTGCCTTACCTCCTGAATGAGGAAGGTGATGGCTGGGGTGGAGGATGCTCCTGGCTCACCAGTTTCTCTCTGCTGGCACCTGGAGCTGGATGCTGTTCCTGTCACGGTGCCATCCTCTGTGGGCAGCTGGGTGAGAGCAGCACAGAGCTGCAATGTGCTGGGACACTGCCCAGGGAAGATCTCTCCCATGTCAGTGTGGGGGCTGCAGGGTCTGTCCCCTGTCCCTGCCCAGTGCCTGGACAGGCAATGCCATCCTGCTGGAGCTCCTGGGTCCAAGGCACCCCCAAAATGGGACCAGCAGGGGCACGTGGACAGAGAGCAGGGACCCAGCCCTGGCACGTGCCAAGCATGAGGCCTGTGCCCAGCAAAGGGAGCATGGGGGCAAATCTGATGCACCCCTTCTTTCCTGGCTCTGGAGGCAGATGGGCAGCCAGAGGAATGGGCTTCCAGCTGTTCCAGCTGTTTGAGGAGCTCCCCATGGCTGTTACAGCAGCAGGGTGGGAGCCCAGCTCCATCTCCAGGCTGATCCAAGAGAAAAGCTCCAGCAAGGCTGCAGCTTTATCATCAATACACTTTCAATTAACCTTCCTCTATATTTCCTGGTATCAAAAACAACAACCAAATTCCACAACCACTCCAAAACAAACATAGAACTAACCCCCCCCAAAAAAAACCAAACAAAAATATAAACCATGATCATAAATCATCAACCAAACATCCACCAAATTTTACATTCTTGTAGCTTATAAAAAGCATGACACTGAAGATGTCGAGATGGCTGCCACACACACCCAGTGAGCCTGGAGAGGGGCTCCTTCCCAGCACAGCTGTGCCAGGATGGCAGGGAGGAGCCCCAGGGTGGCAGGGAGGCTCACCTGTGTCCCCCACATTACACATCCCCTCTGACATGCACTGCCCCTTTTACCTGCCGGGGGAGGAGCGGCCCTGGTGATGAGAGACCCCCAGAGGTGCCCCCTCTCCTCCTGCTCAGCCTCTCCATGGGGATGGGGCGGTTCTGCTCTGTGGGAGGGAAGGGTGGGGACATCACAGAATTCACAGAATTCACAGAATCACCAGGCTGGAAGATACCTCAAAGATCATTGAGTCCAACCCAGCCCCAACCCCTCACCTAAACCCTGGCACCCAGTGCCACATCCAGGCTTTGTTAAACACCCCCAGGGATGGTGACTCCACCACCTCCCTGGGCAGAACATTCCAGAACTTTATCACACTTTCCCTGAAAAACTTTTTCCTGATATCCAACCTACACTGGGAAGGAAATCCAGGAAATCTCCGTGGGCACCTCCTGCCCTGCCTTCCAACCTCTCCTTTCTGAGCTGCCCAGGCAATTCTCAGCTGGCAGCACCCTCAACTTCGATGCCAACCAGGTTCTTCTCACCCCTGAGCTGGGCAGGGGCAGACCAGAGGGGAGCTACGACCCCAACCCACTTTTATTTTGCCCACCTGCATCACCCACAACCTTCTCATCATTTAAATTCGTGTTCTAAATCAGCTTGGGGCTTTGCCTTCAGTCCCACCAGTCTGTGCCTTCCCTTCTCCTGCCCATCCCATTCCATCCCATCCCATCCCATCCATCCTGTGCTATTTTTCCAGCTGTTCCATTTTTCCAGCTGTCCTTTTGGTCTGTGCCAGGAGAGGACTCCAGGTTTTCTTCCCCTCTGTAACCTCCAGCACTCCAAAAATTACAGGTACATCCAATGAGCACCAAAAGAAACATTTCCTGCACCAAAATCCTTGCAGAAGCCCCTTGACTCAGACAGAAGATTGAAAACTCATATTTGTGATATTTCTTTCCTGCCCTAAAAGAACTTTTCCTGGGCTTTGGGAGAAGGAGAGAACCCAGGATTTGACCACAGGACCTGCAGTTTGCATTTACCTCCTGATTTTCTGGACTCTGTTGCCAAGTGTCTGTGTGCTCTTCCAGAGGCAATAAAACCTGGGCCTTGCCTGCTCTGCAGAACCACTTCAGGGCCTGAGGAGCTCTGCTCTCAATTCCAGATCCGTTCCCAGTGAGAAGGAATGTTCTCAGCATTTGCTGGGTCTCCTCTTTGCCCAAGCCACCAAACCCTGCTCCACCTCCAGCAGCAGATCCAGCTCCCTCCCAGAGTCCCAGAATTATGAGCAGACATCATTTTTTGTTCTGAATATAAGCAAAAAGACAGATTTTTTTTGGTTTTTTTGTTTTTTGGTTTTTGGTTTTTGGGTTTTTTTTAATTTAAGTAAATAACTTTTGTAGAGAGGGAAAGCTAATAGACTAAAGATGCTCCACAAATTATCCAGTTTCATAGGGAAATTGATTGAATCAATAAAAAATCTCCACAGAATGACTTCTTCAGTTTCTACCGGATCCTCTGTAAATGTTTGATTACTTTTATTGGAAGGTTTCTCCTGTGAATAACCATTAAAGGGAATTAAATGGATTGGCACCACATGAGGTGCCAGGAAAATTTTCCTTTAATACCTCAGGTTTATCTGGGGCTGTGTGTTCTGTCCCCAGCTGTCAGAGCTGGGGCAGCTCTCTGCTGTTCTTGGGGCAGTTTTCTTGATCTCTCCCACAG
>JAWWEY010000108.1:1646229-1662894 GCA_035582745.1 Loriotus luctuosus
TTCTTTTCTTTTCTTTTCTTTTCTTTTCTTTTCTTTTCTTTTCTTTTCTTTTCTTTTCCTTTCCTTTCCTTTCCTTTTCCTTTTCTTTCCTTTTCCTTTTTTTTTTGTACTATTGCATTAATATTTTTAATTTTTCTAGTAAATAACTGTTATTGCTATTCCCATATCTTTGCCTGATAACCTTTTAATTTCAAAAACTATGACAATTCAGAGGTAGGGGGTTTACATTTTCCATTTCAAGGGAGGCTTCTGCCTTCCTTAGCACACACCTGGCTTTTCAAACCAAGACACTACGTCAGTGCCAGGATCCAAGGGAACAGCTGGAACTGTCCCAGGGAAGGTTTAGGTTGGATTTTAGGAAAATATTCTTCCCCCAGAGGATGCTGGGCACTGCCCAGGCTCCCCAGGGAATGGGCACAGCCCTGAGGCTTCCAGAGCTCCAGGAGAGTTTGGTCAACACTCCCAGGGATGCCCAGGGTGGGATTGTTGGGGTGTCTGTGCAGGAACAGGGGTTGAACTGAATGATCCTTGTGTGTCCCCCCAGCTCAGGATATTCTCTGATTCTATGAAGTCCTAGTTTGGTGTCCTTTTCCAAAAAATGTTTCTCGGGCTTTTATTTATGAGCCAAAGAATCAACCATGAGAGGCAGACCGTGACAAATCAGAGGGGCTTTGGTTCAGGGCTCATTCCATACCTGCCATTTGAGGCAGCTGATGGCCTGGATTTCCAACTGGTAGGAAAACATACAGTAATGGCAAATAAACGCTGACATTTCGGTGAAGTGAAATTTCGCAAAGAAATAAAACTGCCAACAGAAATATTTTTCTGCGATAACAGAGCAATTCTTTGTTGCAATTCTGACCTTTTGTAGCATTTTTATTTATATATTTGGTTCTGCTGTGATTTATCTCTTATGCTGTTATTTATTTCATTCTATACATCAGCGACTGCTTTTTTTACACCGCCATTAGCCATTTTTCTGCTAATCACTAATTCTCCCAGTCATTCTGAAGTAATTTGCCTTATGCTTTGCTCATTTTTCCCTGAAAAAACTAAAAGCGTTTTGCAGTGTGGATCTAAAATGCTCTGCCTGGTATTGGAGTATTTTATTATATGGCTTTTAACAGAGCTAAAGGCAAAAAAAAAAGAACATCCCTGAGGAATGCTTCATTTTGAACACATCAACATTCCCACTGAAATAACAAACCATTGTCCCACCAGCTCTATAAACCACACTTATCTGCTTGTTCTATCTACCCATCCCACCTGCTGTGGCCTCCCAGGCAGCAGCATGGCTCTCAGAGCCCTTCCCCTTCCACACAGCAGCTCCAGCCCTTCTCCTTGGCTCCTGCCCACTGCATCAGGCTGGGGCTGAGATGTGGGATGGGGACCTGCCCCTCCTGAGTGCCCACACTCCCTGTGTGTCCATAGGCACTCATGGCTGAAGGTCTGGAATCACAGAATCACAAGGTTGGAAGACACCTTCAAGATCATCAAGTCCAACCCATTCCCTGACACCTCAGCTAAACCCTGGCACCCAGTGCCACACCCTCTTGCATTTTGGTTCCCCCCAGATGAAGGAAGGAATGATGAATCTGACTCCATGTTCTCAGAAGGCTAATTTATGTTTTATGATACTATATTATATTAAAGAATACTATACTGTACTAAAGAATACAGACAGGATACTTACAGAAAGCTAAAAAGATAATAATGAAAACTCCTGACTCTGGAAAGAGTCCCGATACAACTTGGCCCTGATTGGCCAAAGAGTGAGAACAACTCACAGCAGAATCCAATGAAACAATCACCTGTGGGTAAACAATCTCCAAACACATTCCACAGGAGCACAGGAGCACCTCTGAGGGTGGTGAGGCCCTGGCACAGGGTGCCCAGAGAAGCTGTGGCTGTTCCTGGATCCCTGGAAGTGTCCAAGACCAGGTTGGATGGGGCTTGGAGCCACCTGGACTAGTAGAAGGTGTCCCTGCCCACAGGAGGTTGGAAAGAGATGGTCTTTGATGTTCCTTCCAACCCAAACCATTCTGTGATTATTTTTCCTTTTTTTTTTTTTTCCTATTCAGTTGCTCCAAAATTAAATTAAAAACCTGTAAGAGGAAGGTAATAAATTGCTCTCTGCATCAGCTGGCAAGGAGCAAAGAAAGTTTAGACTAGACCAGAAACCTTCCAACCAGGAGGACAGGGAACCCACTGAAGGAGGAGAAAGTCACCATGAAGGGAGGTTTTGGAAAAGACAAATCCATCATCAGGAAAGGGGCTTGGACACCAGATCTCCATTGTGTGCTCTGGGATCACAGCACTTGAGTAGGGGAGCAAACATTTCAAAATCAAACTGCACCCAGAGCAGCCACATTCACATGAAAAGGAGAAAACTGGGGGAAAATAGTAAGTATAGTAGGATGTGATAGTGGCTGGGATGGGTTGTGGGAGCAGGAAGGCAAAAGGAAAAAGAATTGTAATCCATATCTGAGCAGGTTTAAGTAGATACCATTAGAGGATGCTCAGAGTTTCTTCTCCCCCACCTTTATAATGCAGTTAATAAAAGCTATTTTCTTCTCCTCCCCACCTCATTTATTAAGCCATAAACATTCACAGCATAGCCTGGCTTTTCCTAGGCTTAAATAAAATTGCAAGAATACAAAAATATTAACAAAACATGCATTCATCACAAAAAACTTCACTTGCATCAACAAAAAGAATTCACCCCAACAAAGTCAAAATAACTTCTTAGAATCATTTAGGTTGAAAAAGAAAAACATCACAACACCAACAAAGGTGGAACATTTACACACACATTCACAATTAAAATCAAATTTCCCCACATTTCTAATGCTCTGCACCAATTGCCCAGTCCAGGTTTTGCTCATTACATCTCCCAATTATTGTCTAGATCTCCAATTTCTCCAGAGCCCCCATGTTTGGAAACAAAAGGTGCAGCAGAACAGGTTTGAACCATCCCCTGCAATCACTTTTAGCTCATTTTTATTATGTTGGAAGACCTGTGAGCAGCACAGGAGCCAGCAGAGCTGGACAGGACCTCAGAGGAACCAGCAGTGAACACTGATCCTGGCTTTCCTGAGGATTTTTGGATGCCCTGCCCAAGGCAAGGCAAACCCACCTTTACAAACACTTAAATATTATTAATTTGCCTTAAATATTATGCATGTTATGAATCTGCATTGGCTGTGAGCTGGATCCATTTCTCCCAGCTCTGGATCCAGGAGATGCTGCAGGCAGATGCACCATGGATAATCTTCCTTTGCAGAGCAAGGGCAGAGTCACAAAATCATGGTTTGGGTTGGAAAGGACCTTAAAGATAATTTATTTCCAACCCCTGCCATGGGCAGGGACACCTTCCACCCACAGTACCACCCTCCTTGGTATAAACCCCAGAGTGTTTGCAAATGTTGAGCAAAATCCTTTAAGCTCTGGTGCTTTGAACCAAAAAATTGCCTTTCCTTTCCAAGATTTGGGCGTAACATGTAATTATAGTGTGACAAACACTGTTCAGCAGGTGTGTGTCTATGTCTTTTTATTATCTAAAGAGCTCTGTTCACATCACCAAATGGCACTACCTCTGCCCCAAAAGGGTAAAAGAAGGAGAAAAGGGATAAAAAGCGTCAAGAGGGAAGATCCCAGGTGCTCACACACCTCTGTATGTGTTCACTTCAAATTCCTCCTTGCAGACCTACCCCAACGCTCTTATTTGGGTTTAAGTGCATCAGCACAAACCTGATCCTTGTTAGGAACAAATTAAAAATTAAATTAACCATAATGGCCCTGATTTGGAGAGAAACAGATGAAAAGCAAGGAGGTGACAGGGTGGCAGTGAGCTCTGATGTGCTTTAGCTGCCAGTGACAGCACAGGATGTGATCTCTGCCTGCCCTGCTGGGGAGGGCAAAGGCATCAGAGCAACCTCAAGGGTTTTCTGTGTGTTTGGGGCAGATGTGGCAGCCCCCAGGCTCTTACCCCCACCAAAAATTGCCCCTTCCTCTCTCCCATCCCATCCTTGCACCCCACCCAAACCCTGCAGTCCATGCCAGCTCCAGCCCCTCAGCAGCAGGGACAACTTGTGTTTGGAGACATCAGGAGAGGAGGAGAGCTCACCCAGGGAGGGCAGGTGAGGATTCTTTTGCTTCTTTTTTTGCCAGGGTTGGGACTAAATGTGTGAGATGGTATTTCCTGTCCAGACTCAGATGTTTATTAGTTATTATCTATGTAACAGTCTCACAAACCCTGAGTTCTACAGCACTTCACTCTAACAAACTAAAAATTGAGCCCCATCTCTCTACAAGGCCTTTTAAGGATCAACTGTCCAATTAAGAAATGACACCTAAATTATTTTTAATTTGAACCCAATAACCAGCCACCTGTAGCCCACAATGTGGACTTTTTTATCCAATTACACAATGCCACCCAAACCCATGGAAGAGAAGGTGAAGAAGAAGGTGAAGAAGAAGGATCAGCCTCCACCCTACAACCTCCATCTTGCTTTATAACTATTACTATATTCTATAACCTTAAACTCTAAGTTTTCCACCCTGTGATATCACACACTTCTATTCAAACTCCACACCCACAATCCCAGTTCTATCATTCCATTTTTGAAGCTTCTCCACAGCCTCAGGTCAATGCAGAGTTCTCTCTTGGGGGTTAGTGCCTGTCAGCACAGAAAGTCTGAAATTCTCAGCATCCAGGGTTCCAACAGCAGACCTGTGCTGAGCATAGCCTGATGCCTCAGGTGATGGTGCCTGGCTGAATTCTCAGCTGGCTTTGCTCCTACAAAGCCACCAGAACATGGTGACAAAGGGACAGCAAGCAAGAATGAAAGAACAGCAGCCTGGGGCTACCTGGCTCTTGACACCTATTGCTGTGGCAACAGGCTGAAACATCCCCCAGTATAGCACAACTAATCCAATGGACAAGAAATAAAAATAGATGGAATTTCATTTATGCAATGAACTTACATCACTTGGTCCTTGCTCATGGGAAAGCTCCTGGGGCAGCATCAGCCCCTGTGGGAGCCCTGGGAGCCCAGTGCCAGTTCACCCCTTATCCCCACACACACCTGGGCTTCCCCCAGCTCTGCCCCACAGGGCTCAGCCACATCCCAAGCCCTCTCCCAGAGGGAATTTCCACCCCCTCTGTCCCCATGGTCAGCCTGCCCCAGCCTTGCTTTGCCCCTTTTCCTCTCCCCTGAGGTAACAGCACCTCCCAGAGCCTGCTGTGCCCCCCAGCCAGGGAAGAACCCCAAACCAGCCCGAGGGGTCAGGGGGGCTGGTCAGACCAGCCAGGAGGCTGAAGGAACACCCCAGGATCTAACTCTCCTCACCCTGAGGAGTCCTGGAACCCCATTTCATTAAAAAGGAGATTTAGCTGTTTGGATTCTGTCACTATACTCAGTCTCTCAATGGAAATCAATGTGGATTGAATCACAGTGGGGATCTGAAGAGTAGAAAGGTGTGGCAATCTAAAAATAGTGCAAATTGTTGATCTGGGACACATCAAAACAACATATTCCAGGAAAACTGGAGCAACTGTGGAAGAATATGGAATAACAATTGGAAAGGAGTGACCTTTCTGCCTAATAGAAACAGTTTTTTTCCCTCTTAAATAAAAGATAACAAAATTAAAATAGAGTTTTGAAAGGAAAGGTCAGAAAAAGTTATTCCAAAATGCTGCAAGAAACCATTTGAGCCTTTCTGGAACAGGATGTTTCTTTTTGAAAGTGTGATAAAAAAAATCAGAGGAAATTTTTTCCTTCATTAGCATCATGTCTTCCTTCATGTCTACTCCACACACAACCTGCTGCCTTTGATCTCTACCCCGAGGTGCTTTCAGCCCCTCTGAAAACCCGTTTTGCAGTCACTTCTTCCCACCCCTGCCTCCCATTGACTGCAGCAGCTTTGTCTGGACCAGCACTGCCTGACTCCCCCTGGGGCAGCAGGTGGCCCCAGAGCAGCTTGTGCCACCTTGCAGCCGTGTCACCCCAAGCCACCAGCCCCAGAGAGCCCTCAGGGCTGCAGGAAGGGCTCCAGGTGCTCCTTACCAGGCTGGAGTTGGCAATGTTGGTGTCATCCTCGGGCATGGGCAGGTAGATGGCCAGAGCAACACAGTTGGCAAAGATGGTGAGGAGGATGATGATCTCGAAGGGTCTAAGAGGAAGTGTTAAGGAGTACAGACAGGAAAGAAAAAGCAAAATAACCCCACCCCTGTCCTGTCCTATTTAGGGCTATTTAAAGGGGGTACAGCTCCTTTAAAAAAGAATACAATCTCTATGAGTGGATAAATATTGATTTCGCAATTACACAGTGGGCCCTCAAGCAGCCATCAACAAAGAGTGCATTAAGGCTCTACAC
This sequence comes from Loriotus luctuosus, assembly GCA_035582745.1. Lineage (NCBI taxonomy): Eukaryota > Metazoa > Chordata > Aves > Passeriformes > Thraupidae > Loriotus > Loriotus luctuosus. The sequence continues at coordinate 1,652,608 of JAWWEY010000108.1, forward strand.
TACAAAAATATAAGAACTTTATGACTCCCATTAACAGGCTAACCTATATTTAAATAGGAGAATTAATGCTAGAATGAGTAACCAGAGTTCTCCCTCTACAATACAAGCTTGCATCCATACATTATTAACAAATCACCAACACATGACAAATCAAACAAGCAGAGTATTAAATATCTTGTAAACCCAACAGAGGAACGTCCATTAAGAAAGATTAAAACCTGCAAAAGGAACTAGGCAAACCCATCAAGGGCCAACTGTTTACCAAAAACATGGCCTTCAGCAGACCAAAAACAAGTATTGAAGGTGATGCCTGCCCAGTGTGGAGAACCAACCCCCATGGGGGCAGAGCACAGAGAGAGCAGCCAGAGCTCAGCCTCAGCACATCCTCAGGGCTGCAGGGCCAGGACACTGGGGTCAGCTTTGCCACAGGATAAAGGGATGGGAGAGCTGGCAGCTTCCCCCTCCTCGTCCTTCAGTGAACCACCCTGAAGGGCCAGGAGCCTTTTGCTGAATGTAGGCACTGAACATGTGGAAGAGGTTTTACAGCAACTCCTGTGAGCCAGAGGGAAATTTGAGAAGAGGATCCACATTTGCCCCTGAAAGAATTTTCTACCATAGAATCCAAGAAAGAAAGAAGGATAAATAAGAGAAACCTGCAACTGCCTATTCCAATGAGCACTTTGGTTGTCTCTCATGACCAATGAGTAGATTTATGGGTTTTGTAAGAATGTATAAAAAGCATGCTAGAATAAAAACAGTTTGAAGCCTTCTGAAAATGGACTGTTGCTTTGTGTTGTCTCTGTCTCAGCTATGACATGAACCCAAACATCCCCCCCAGAGCAGGCAGGCCCTGGCTCCCTCTGCACTTGGCATCCATGAGGAGACTCCTGCTGCTCTGGTCTCACAGGGCTGAAGGTGTCTGGGGGCAGGGCAGCTCATCCAGGGGCTCCTGTGGCAGAACACCCCCAGGTGTCCTCACAGCCTTGGTGGCCCAGGACAGGCAGTACTGCTGTGACTGTCCCCAGGACTGAGCACTGCCTGAGGGCTGTCCCACCCCCTTCGAGGTAGAAATTGTGCTGTTTGGGCCCTGTAACACCTCAGAATGACAGGGGTGACTTTACTATTTCCCATGAAGACCCTGGTTCAGGCACTGGGTCACTCCCAGGCTCCTGCTGCTGTCACTGCTTTGCTGGGCCTTGAAACCTCTTGGACAAGCTTCAGCTCTCATCTTCCTGAAGCCTCCAAAGAGCTCAGACTCTGTCTCCAAGATGTCATTTGCAGCCAGGCTCTCCCCCCAGGGATCCCCACTCTCTGTTTCCCCCAGTATTCTCCCTTGAGGGCTGCCTTGGGCCCTGGTGGCCACACCACTGTGCAGCCCAGGATTACAGGGCAAGGGGCACCATGCTATCCACAGCAGCCTGAGTGCTGCCAGCTGTGTCCTAGGCTCATCACAGCCTTTGTTTCCTTTTCTGAACCTTTCTATCCATCAGCCTGAGGACACTTTAAAAACTGAACTCAGCTGGGAAAGCTGTTCCCCTTTGTGTCCAGGTAATGAGGCAGAGCCCAGGGCCTGGAGCCTCCCTGCCTGCTTGGGCAGGGTAAGACAAGCCCTCCTTGAAGGGTGACCTCCACTGGAGCTCCTGTAACTGGAGCTGAAATCCACTTGCTGCCTGTGATTCTGGCACAGTTATGAGGCAGAAATGCAGCGGGACAGATTGAACCAAAAACCAGACACATGGATAACTGGGGACAGTGTCTCTGCCTCCTGCCACTGACACAGGGCCTCAGCATCCTCCTCATCTCCTTGTCCTGCAATCTGACTTCTTTCTGTCCAGCATGCTCCCACCACACAGCATCCAAGGGTCCCTACATCTGCCTTGCAGCAGGAATTAGGCCTCTGTGTCTTGCAGCTCTGTGGTCCTCCAGGGTGCCCAGAATCCTCCCCCATCTGCCTTGAAGTTCTCCTGGCTACAGAATGACCTGAAATGCCAGGGTGGTGTCACAAAGTGAGACACATCCCAACAACCATCAGGCTGTTGGACTGTCCTGCACACAACACCCAGTAAGCTGCAGAACATTCAATTTACTTGTTCTAATGAACAAATTTCTTGATTTGTGAGCAAATTTCAGCACAAAACACCCTCCGCCTCAAGTCAGCCTTTCACCCACCCTGCGCTGAGTGGACTGATGCTCCCCACCCTTCAACTGCTTGAAAAAGACCCCAGCCCACCCCTGTGGCTCAGCTTTGTGCTCTGACAGCAGCAGCCACACAGCAGTGATGTGCCTGGGAACAGGAGCACATACTGCCACACAGAACCAACAGCTCAGGTGTGGCAGTCGTATTTTCTGGAAAAATCCCTTTGCCCAGGATTTCCCTCCTGGGAAGCTGGGACGCCTCAGAGAAAAAGGAAAACAATATTATCTCATTTGTTTCCCCTGTGTTTTGCTGCTTTGGAATGTGGTGGAGATTGTTTATCCAACAGGTGGTTGTTTCATTGGTTTCTGCTGTGAATTGTTTTGACTCATTGGCCAGTTGGGGCCAAGCTATATCAGACTCTGAGGAGAGAGCCATGAGTTTTTCATTAATATCTTGTTAAGCCTTCTGTCTGTATCCTTTCTGTGTTCTTTAGTATAGTTTAGTTTAGTATTATTTTATATAATATAGCATCATAAATTAATAAATTAGCCTTCTAAGAACATGGAATCAGATTCATCATTCCTTCCAACAACGAGGGTCCCAGAAAATACCACACCCAGGTACCCCCACTCGAGAGGGCCACAGCTAATCTCCCCTTGGCAGCCTGCATGGCCCTGCAGACCATAATAACCCAGAGGAACTGGAACGACCCGACCCTGTCACATACCCTGATCCCTGAGTGAGGGCAGCCAGGTGCAGCTGGGTATAAATACAGGCAGGCACTGCAGAAACCTGATTCCCTGGATCGTTTGTCCTGCACAGGTCAGAGCCACCTGCACATGCCACCCTGCTGGGGGTCACCCACTTGTCCCTGTGGTGTTGTGAGGTCCCCAGGATGAGGTGAGAGATGAGAATTTGACTCCATGTTCTCAGGAGGCTGATTCATCATGATATGGTATGATATGATGTTATAATATTAATAGGATAATTCTATTCTATTTTATTACATTATATTATATTACATTATATTATATGAAAATATATACTAAAACAATACTAAAGAAAGAGAAAGGAGACATCAGAAGGCTAGACAAGAAAGAATAATAAAAACCCATGACTGACTCAGAGAGTTCTGACACAGCTGGACTGTGATTGATCATTCATTAAAAACAATATACATGTTTGGATAAACAATCTCCAGCTCATATTCCAGAGGAGCAAAACATGGAGAAGCTGAGGCTTCCCATCTTCTCAGGAGAAGAAATCCTGGAAAAGGGATTTTTTGTAAAATATCATGATGACAGTCTCCCTCCAGAGCACTGAGGTAGGGAAGACCCTCCCTGTGCTGTGCACTTGCTCTGGCACGTGCTGGCCTGACAGGAAGAATGTGTCTGAGCATGCTGCAAGATGTAAGTCCTATTTCCAGCTCCTCCCTATATTATTTAGGGAATCCCTGATGTAGGGAAATTATTGGTATTTGATTCTATTGATTTAGAAGGTTGAACAATTGTTTTATTAAAATATTACATTATACTATATGATACTATATTATATTATACTGTATTATATTATATTATATTATATTATACTATATTATATTATAATATATTATACTAAAGAAATTTTATACTATATTATATTATACTTTATAAAAGATATATATTAAAGAAAATCTCGTGACTGTCTCTAGACCATCAGGTACAGGTAGTTTTTAATTGGTTAAGAAAATAAAATAATCTTTAGTAGAATTTAATTACTAATTCTCTTCAAGCCAACAATTTTCTTAACACATTTTGCATGTGTAAAAGCAACAGGAGCAGAGAATAGAGATTAGAATTGTTTTCTCTTTTTCTCTCTGTGTTTCTCCAGGAAAAATCCTGTGAGAGAATGATGTCTCTCTCTGTTCAGAGCATGTGAATGCCACACCTCCCCTGCCACTCAGGCACAGACAAAAGTTTCCTCCTTTCTCAGTGCCCATTTAGGACACAGGCACAGTTCCCTTCTGTGCCCACAGAACCATCATTTCTCTTGCCAGAGACACAGAAAATGAGAACTGCCCAATTTTGGCCCTGCTCCCACTCCTGGAGGACAGAGAGTCCCCTTGCAGTAAAGGAATGAGGTCTCAACCTCCAGCAGCACCAGGGCTGTGAGCATGCCCTCATGCCTGCCAACAGGGCTTTGGACAAAGCAGCATCTCTGGGCATGGTTTTGGTGTCCCCACAGCAACACAGCCAGCCTAAGGTGACCAAGCCACCTCCCAGAGTGAAGCCTGGCTAGGGGTGGGATCATCTTGCCAAGGCCAGGAGCACTCAGATCAAGTTCAGCAACTAAAATGAGAAAATATGTGGTGGAAGAACTTGATTCTGTTCCCCAGACCATCATTTTTGCTACAGCCCAAATGTTTTGCTGATATCAAAGTGAAAAATTTCATCTCCCACTCTCTTCCTCTACATAAAACATAGGTGAACAAAGTTCTAGTTCCTGGGTGCATGGCAGAAACATGACATCTTGGTACTTCTGAGCTGCAATGCCCCAATGAAAAGGTCAAAAAACAACACCCAAACTACAACCCTAAGCCAAAGGCACAAAGAAGAACTATCCCTCTGAACAGCATCACCCAGAAAAAGCCTTCTTCACCTGTGACAGCACTACCAGGGAGAGGTGGGAAGAGGAGCTGAGAGGACAATGCTGTCAGCAAGGATTTGGGGGAGGCCCCCACCAGGGCAGAGCACAGCTGTGGGATCAGATTGTGATACACACAAAGAGCCATCCCAAACAACTCACCAGGGTCTTGCTACTACCCCCAGACCTCCAGAGTATCACATTGTCCCCAGCCTGACCCCATCCCCACCCCTGGCTGGGCACTGTGCCCCTCCTGCCACACCAAACCCCCTCCCCTCTCAGCAGTCTGTTCCCCATTGCTCCCCAGCACACAACACACACAACACATTCACTCCCCCAGTCCCTTGGCCCAGGCTGTCCCTGCCTGTCCCTGTCCCACCCCACCAAAGGCCTGACCCACTCCTCAGCCCAGCTTTCCCCAGCCAGCACAGCCATTGCCTTTGCCATGCACCCTGCAGGGCTCCCTGGGTGCCTTGCTGTCTGATGAGACAGCACAAGCTGAAACAGCCTGTCAGCTCTTCCCAGCAGCCCTGCCATGCTCACAGGCACACACACACTGCTGCCAGCCCCTGCAGCCACAGGATACTTCCACTCCACGATGCTGATGCAGGCCTTCCTCAGGGGGTTCTCCAGGGTGAGGCAGAACAGAGCCCTGGGTGGTCGAGGAGCTATTGGTGGTACCGGCTTCTTGGATTTCTCCTTCTGCTGCCTCTTCTTCACGTCACCCTGGGGAGAAGAGGGCTCCATGGTGTTGCTCCTCTAGCTGTCTGTTCCCCTCCTGCCCTGCAGTGGAGCCCCCCTTCCCCAGGTCCCAGCCAGCTGCAGCTCCTCGGGCTCTGTCCCCTCCGTGCAGCAGGGGAGGTGCCGGGGGAGTGGGGGCTGGAGCCTGCACTCGCATGTACAAACACACAAAGCATGAGTTTAAATTTAGATCCCGGCCTGGCTCTGGGTGCTGTCCCAGCTCCTGAGGGCCCCTGCAGCTGTTCCCTCTTTACCCAGCACATGGGGAGTTGGGTGAGTGCTTGGCGTGCCACGGGCTGGGCTGGGGGTGGGACAGGCTGCCTGGGCTGGCCACTGTCTCCGACAGAGCAGCACCCGTGTCCCAGGTCAGCTCTGTCCTCAGTCCCCACCTGCACCGTGTCCCGGGTCGGCTTTGTCCCCAGGTCAGCTCTGTCCCCAGGTCTCCACCTGCACTGTGTACCGGCTCAGCTGTCCCCAAGTCCCCATCTGCACCGTGTCCCCATTCAGCTCTCTCCCCAGGTCCCCATCTGCACCGTGTCCCGGCTCAGCTCTGTCCCCAGGTCCTCACCTGCACCTTGTCCCGGCTCAGCTCTGTCCCCAGGTCAGCTCTGTCCCCAGGTCACCATCTGCACCATGTCCCTGGCCAGCTCTGTCCCCAGGTCGGTTCTGTCCCCAGGTCCCCACCCACACCGGGAAGCAGCCGGGCTGCCCGGGGCAATGTGCATTCGCTGAATCTCATCGTGCAGGGTGAGATGGAGAAGCCAGCTCTGGCCAGCTCCCAGGGGCAGTTTCCCCCCTCATCCCATCAGCTCCTCCTCTGCAGGATTTCACCTGTGCACACCTGGACCATGTGATACTGGGGCTGTAGGGCCTTCGAGGCTCGGTCCATTTCACTTATGACACCCCAATCTCAGAGCTTCAGGGTATCATGGTGAGCCCAAAAAGTGCTCAGGCTTGTGATATATGGTCTCCTCGAGCCAGGTCTCATAAGCTCTTGGAGATCTATATCACACCCAAGATAGCTCAGCTACCTTAGAAAGCATAATATAGGCAAGATGGCTTCTGTGGCAGTGTTGGAAACAAAAAAAGTTTTAATAAAAGGCAAAATAACAAAACTCTTTATAGAGAAAAACCAAGACAGGTGCAAGAAGTTCTTGCTCCTGGTAAAACACCTCACAAAAGCAATTAGTTCCTTTGTTGTCTTCTTTTTCTAGTAGATTGTTTAGGTGGGATTTTTTAGCTTCTGTCCAATTGGTTATCCTTGAGTTTGAGGTGAAGTCCACAAAGTCTTGTGAGGTGTCTTTTTACCTAATTGAAGAAACAAACTTCTAGGTTTTTTTCCTTTTTAAAGAGACAAAAGATAGGTTTGTCACTCTGTAAACCAAAGGGACATTCCTATAGGCTTGCTTTTCTGGAGGCACAGAGGAAACCCTTGGCTGGCACTGGTCACTTAAATAACCACTTGCTCAGCCTTACCAAGGTAAATCCTGCATGCAGGGTGTGGAGGATGTCTGGGGATGCAGGAACCCAACTAGCCTGGTGGTGCCTTGTGAAGGCTGACCTGGAACAGAGAATCCCTAAAGAATAAAGTAGGGATTTATTAAGAGGTCTCAAAATGATCCACCTTGGACAGCACAACTCAAAGTGGTCACAAAATGGATGACAGGTCATGGGGTCTCAAACTTTTATAAGTTTGGGTTCATTTGCATATTGAAGTAAATTGTCTCATTACAGCTCCAGCCCATGAAGTCCCATCCTTCTTGTTTTTCTCTCTTCATTCCACATTGTTTATGCTCTTGGGCCTGAGATCTGCATCAGCTGTCCTTGGATCCCCAGCTAGATAAGGAATTGTTTTGTCTACCTGCTCTGTGAGGATAGCTCACCATCCCCTAATATGAAGCCTAGACTTACACACTAAAACAGAATAGAATCTGAAAAATAGAAAAGCTAAAACCTGAGGCATCACTAGGCTGGATTGTGTTCTGCCAAGCCCTGCCAAGCCTTTTGTTGACCAAGTGACAAAATTATCTTTTGTCCCTTTTAAAAGGAAAAAAGCCAAGAAGTTTGTTTCATCAATTAGGTAAAAAGACACCTCACAAGACTTTGGGGACTTCACCTCAAACTTAAGGATAGCCAATTGGACAGGAGCTAAAAAGCCCCGCCTAAACAATCTGTAAAGATTATCTCATCCTAATCCTTCTGCCGTTTTATCCTAACCTGCCCCTGCCAAGAGCAGCTTTCACTAGGGTTAAATCAGTAATCTGCCCCCTTCTACACCACTCTGCCGTGCAAATCAGAGTGAAATAATTTCTGCTGCGGGGTCCAGCCCTGTTTCCATGTGAGGCAGATCCCTCTTGACACTCAGCCGTCATTTCCCCCTAAACCCCAAGTGCAAGCCAAGAGCTCTATTCCCCTGCTGCCGGTGCAGAGAGCCGGTGCAGGGAGCGCAAGGCCTCGGGGCCCATCTAGCGGGGATCTGCAGGACGAACATGTGCCTGGGACACCCTGGGAACCAAAGGGAGCGCGGCCGGGCTGGGCAGGGCATCCCCGCAGCTCCCTGGGCTGACACAGCCCTGAGCCGCCCTGAGCCCCGCCGGGAGCTGTTGGCACATGTCGGATTAACCCCTTTTCTGACCCACAGATGGGGCTACTGAGAAGTTTGAAAAACTCCTATTCTATTTTCAGTCTCCTGTGAAGGGTGAGACAATACAGATGTTATAATTCACACCATCACAATCAGAAGCCAACCATTTCCTAATTACAATACATTATAAGCATTTATTGGCCTATCAGCTTTTGCCACACTATACTGCAAATGCCTTAAAGCAAGTCATCTAAAATTACCCCTTGTGGGTCCCACTACAATGCATCTTTCACAGTTCTATTTCTCCAAAGTATCCAGTCTTATTTGTAAGGCCATCCCTTGAAACTTGTTTCTAGTTCCATTTCTCTCTCAACAATGTCTGTCCTATTCCATGACATTACTCAGTCGGCATTTCTTATCTCAAGGTTTGCATACAGATGCACACTACGTGAGCTTTCTGTCAGGTTTTCTAATTCCTAATTGGCACAGGGCACCAAACCCGACCCAGCACAGCTCCAGCACCCACGGGACAGCGCTCTGCCCGTCGGAGCCGCTCCCTACCTGCCCGGCAGCGAGACACTCCTTCCTCGTGGAACACCCTCACAGCCGCTCTCCTCTTCCTCGCACACTTCTGGGCCTGCACGTTCTTCTCCCGCTCCATCACGGCACCGGCACGGCCTGGGGAGGGTCCCAGAGAGGTGGGCTGGGATGGGGGTGTAATAGGTGAGGAATGCCATGGGCGACTCTCACAATTAAAGGCAAATATTATGTAAATATGTTAAGAGAAGTTTTATAGTTATGTTTTACACCCCCTTGCGTTGTTATCAGGGAATGACCGGGGTAGTTGGGACATTTGGGAGGGTTGGCTCGTTACTATGGCAGCAGCTGACCTCCAATCAAGATTTAAGGAGGTGATCTCCATCACTGGACAGCGAAGAAGGGTGGAACAGATGGACAGAACTTTAGGAGTGGCTAAAGTGTTTAAAGGTGAAACCTCCATTGTGTGGGTGAGCACATGATGGGAAAAAATACTTTGCTCCGAGTGCTGTAATATTTTCTCCATCCAGTCTTCTGTTGTATTTTTATAAGGTTTTAATAAACCTTTTAAATGTTTTGGAAGTGAATATCCTTTCTCACATGGGTGTGTCCATGTGTCTGTACATGCACACATGTATGTATAGTTGTGTCTGACCACTGGTGTCACCAGTGAATGGTTTGAGCACTCAAAGGTACTGTAAAAAAGCAGATTTTAATACAAATTTGTGAAAGTGCAACTTAAGGGAGGTGAATTATGTTTTTCAGACTGTTGCTGGCTACATGGCTGAAGTATGCATAGGAAAAAGAGACTGGAATCCATTTAGGATTATTTACATGGAGGAGATTTTGCATTTACTGAGGATGCAAAAGAGTCAGGGTACAAAAAAGATAATGGTGAAAAAGGGTTTAGCAGCAGTCAATCACGGACTGATTTAACAATTAAACATTCAACAGCATTTGCTAAATTTTAACAGTGACTTAGTAAAAGACCCATGATAAAAGCACTCATAGCAAAATCAAGTCACACACATTCAGAGATGTGTACATCTGTACTGATCTGTGCAGAGGAACCTGCCAAAAATCCCCCTTAGGTTCAGTGAAAATTCGTCTTAGGTTTAGTGAAATATGTCACATCCCTCAGTGATTCTCAAAGGGGGGGATTGCACCTCGAGGGGTGTCAGGGGTGGGAGATTGATAAGGGAACAAAAGAATGAAGAACAAATCAGCATTTAGGGCAAAGAGATCAACAACCAATAGGAGATCAAATACTAAGAATTGTGTCATTTAAGACCAATAAGCAAGGATTTCTTTGGGGCTTTGTATGTATAAATAGGTGAAAATCTGCTAAAGAAGCATGAATTAATTGGATGAAATAATTTCTGTTGCACATCTTGGCCAGGATAAAGTAATGCCTAAATTCTCTTTCCTATCACATCTTTCCTATAGATTCTAAGTTTTCATCCTGGCCATAACCCAGGTTGGGAACAATGGTACCATTCTACTCAAGTCAGAACTCAGGTAAATGATTTACCAAGGCTAACAGGGATAACTGTTAGCAGTTATCCTTTGTTATCCATCTTGGTTGGTCACTGAAGACTCCTGCTGTTGGAGCCCTGGATGCTGAGAATTTCAGACTTTCTGTGCTGGCAGGCACTGACCCCCAGGA
>JAWWEY010000108.1:1702621-1714527 GCA_035582745.1 Loriotus luctuosus
CCCATTAACTCGGTCTTTGGGAAGCTCTGCTGATTCCTAGAAGCTCCAGAGCTGGAATGGAGCCAGGAGATTCCCAGGAAATTCTTGGAAAGTCCCAATGGGCTCAGTGTCACAGGGTAGCCAGGGTTTTGCAGTTGTTTGATCCCCAACAACGTGACTTTTGCAGTTTTGAGGTGTAATTTGATAGGATTCCCCTGAATCCAGCCTTTGGGAAGCTGCTGTTGGATCAGGAGAGCAGAGGGGCAGCTGCTGCTGCCTCTCCCTGAGCTGGGCTGTGCTGCAACTGCTGGAGGTTCAAGTTGCAATTCAGAGCAGGATTTGCTTGGGTTTTTAATATCAGCCTGAGTGGTAAATTCCTCCTGCCTGTTTCTGAGCCTGTTTTGTGACAGGGACACTTCTCTGAGGCCCTGCTGCAGCAACACGAGCCAATGTTGCCTTGAAAAATTATTTTTAAAGTTATTTGAGGTTATTCCTTGATGCAACCTGAACCTACCAAGTGCAAGTATTTATGTCCTCTCTCTAAAAATAAAAATCCAAAGCCTCTTGTTGTGTGCTTGCTGCAAGTAAAACCTTTCCAGAGTCAGGATTGCCTCGTGCTGTGACCTGAAGTGGCACAAGGAAATCCAGGGGGAAGAATTCATTATTTAAAGAGCATTTTCTCTGTCTGAGGGATCAGTGACACCTTCAGCACAGCTTCACAAGATGATTTTCACACCAACCCTGCTGCTTTTAAACCCAAACTACCCCATTTTCTGAAGCACAGCTGCCAGCCACTCCTTCCCTGACATCTTTGCTGTTTCATGTGGAATTTTGGGGGCCTCACCTGTGGTTTTGTCCTTCCCAGCAGGTGAGGAAGAGCAGTTTGACATGGACATCTAACACACCTACCTTGGAGTGATCCAGTGAAGCAGCAAGACTTGTCTGGAGGATTCCCATGCCTTGAGTGCCTTCCTGCTCTGGGAAAGGCAGATTTCCCTCAGGAGAGCAGAGTTTGTCCTGTTCCAAGGGGCCAGGCCAAGGGTGCTGCAGGAGAAAACTCTCCCCCAACCCTTGGTTTTGGTTCCAGTTTTATGCTTTTTGTTGTTAATCATTTTAATACTGTAACAGTAAGGGAAATGCAATCTAAGGGAGAAATAAAAATCACCTGGAGTCTCCTGGTGTGGAGATGAATGCAATAAATGTGATTTTTGTGCCTTATTTCAGAAAAAAAATGCCAACCTGAGGGGTTAAGGAATGGAAATGCAATCTAAGGGAGAAATAAAAATCACCTGGAGTCTCCTGGTGTGGAGATTAATGCAAGAAATGTGATTTCTGTGCCTTATTTCAGCAAAAAAAATGCCACCTGAGGGGTTAAATGGTGCTGCAAGCATCCCTGGTCCCTGAGGGATTTTTGGTGTGCCAAATCTGCCCCCAAAACAGAGACAAAAATTGTGCCCTGAATGCTTCCAGAAGGATCTGTCACAGTTTGTGTTCCAGCCTGGCTGAGCTGCAGGTGGGAATGTTTGGGCTCAGTTCAGCTGGAGGCTCTTGGAGGGCTCTGTAATTCTCTTTTTCTGGTTTGTGCCAGCCTGGGTTTGTGATCCATGGTGGGAATTTCCCTGCTGCTTTCCCCTTGCTTCTCTTTTTTTTTTTTATCCTGTGGTGGGCAGAGAGAAGAGCTTTGGGGAAGAGGGTTAGAAACAAAATCTGTCTGGTTTTGAGAGGGGAATTTGCGTCAGAAAAATTAATAAATTAATTTTTTAAAATAATAAATTTAAAATAATTTTAATTAATTTTGCTGTGGGAAGGTCTAATTTGGGTTCCCAGAGGAAATATCTTCATTTTTAGCCTCTGTGAGGTTTGATAAATGTGGTCAAACCTCACAGAGTCTGTAAAACCTTGCTGTGGTGCTGCTGGGGGGTGGAAGCACCTCACAGGAGGAGAATCCTGAACTTCAGACTTCCCAAACCACAGGGAGTGTCTGTGCACACCGGGTTTGGCAGATAGCATTTAAATATCTGCTAATGATGCTCGGTGGTGACATGATGACATGCAAACCCTCCATAATGAGTAACAGAACAAAGCAATTGCTGCAGATAAACCTGAGATAAGATTGAAGAGTTTCTCTGAAACCTTAATGGGAACAAATCCAAATTTTATTGCCCTCAGGTGTCACTTTATCAGTCTCACCAGTTGGGTTCTGAGGATGGTTTAGAGAGGAGCTGCTGCAGCTGGGACTGGCTCTGACTTTTTTTTCTGTTCTAAATTGGTTTTGGTTTAAAATAGCACTGCTGGGCTGTGGTGCAGCTGCAGTTTTAGTTTTAGGAAAATTTCCAGTGTCGATGGTGATTTCCCCAAAGTTCCCCCACTGCAGAGAAGGCTGAAATAGCCCTGAGAGGCTGGGCAGGCTCTGCAGGAGTGAGTCCCTGTGCTTGTGCTGGGGATTCTCCTGCTGTCCCAGCCCAAATGAGGAATCTCTGCTGTGCTGTGGCTTTGTCTGGGTGTCCCCCTCGCTGCCCTGTGTGTGTGGGCAGTGTCCCTGTGTCACCAGGGCTGGGGTTTGGTGGGACACACGGTGCTGGGATCCCGCAAGGTGCCATCCCAAACCGAGGGCTGCACATCCAGGCACTTTTGGGATCCCCCAAGCTGCACATCCAGGCAGTTTGGGATCCCCCAAAGTACCATCCCAAGCTGAGGGCTGCACATCCAGGCAGTTTAGGGATCCCTGAGGTGCCATCCAGGCATTTTTGGGATCTCCCAAGCGGCACATCTAGGCAATTTTGGGATCCCCCAAGGTGGCATCCCAAGCTGTATATCCAGACAGGTTTGGGATCCCCCAAACTGCACATTCAGGCAGTTTTGGGATTCCCCAAGTTGCACATCCAGGCACTTTTGGGATCTCACAAACTGCACATCCAGGCACTTTTGGGATCTCCTGAGGTGTCACTCCAAGCTGCACATCCAGGCAATTTTGGGATCCCCCAAGCTGAACATCCAGGCAGGTTTGGGATCCCCCAAGGTGCTGAGGCCTGCACATCCAGGCACTTTTGGGATCTCCCAGCCATCCCAAACTGCACATCCAGACAGGTTTGGGTTCCCCTAAACTGAGGACTTCACATCCAGGCACTTTTGGGATCCCTCAAGGTGGCATCCCAAGCTGTACATGCAATTTTGGGATCCCCCAAGCTGCACATCCAGGCAGTTTTGGGATACCCTGAGGTGCCATCCCAAACTGTACATGCAGACAGGTTTGGGATCCCCAAGCTGCACATCCAGGCACTTTTGGAATCTCCCAAGCTGTACGTGCAGACGGGTTTGGAATCTCCCAACCTGCACATCCAGGCAGGTTTGGGATTCCCTGAGGTGCCACCCCAAGCTGCACATCCAGGCACTTTTGGCATCCCCCAAGCTAAGGGCTGCATGTCCAGGCAATTTTGGGATCCCTGAGGTGCCGTCCTAATCTGCACATCCAGGCACTTTTGGGATCCCCCAAGCTGTACATGCAGACAGGTTTGGAATCTCCCAGGCTGCACATCCAGGCAATTTTGGGGTCCCCCAAGCTGCACATCCACCCAGTTCTGGGATCCCCTGAGGTGCCATCCAGGCACTTTTGGGATCCCTCAAGGTGCTGAGGCCTGCACATCCAGGCAGGTTTGGGATCCCCCCAGGTGCCATCCCTCCATGTCCAGGCCATTTTGGGGAGAACTGAGCTGGTTTCAGCCTCGGCCAGCCGTGGCTGTTGGAGCTGGGCTTTGGTGCTGGTACAGAAGTGGCTGCCTGGTTTTTGGGGGTGTCAGGTATTGCAGGTACCGCTCTTCAATGCCATTCCTGGCACCTGCAGGAGAGCTAACACGTGCTGGAGGTGTGAATGCTTTGCCTGTGTGCCGGCAGCTTTGGCAGCTTTGCATCGGTATCTGCAGCTTATGCAGATGTGGGAGCATCAAAGCGCCAGGTGCCTGTGCCAGAGGGAGGGAGGGAACCCTGTGAAACACCTGGCCAGGTGTCACCGGGGTCCTGCTGGGCTCTGGGTGCAGCCCCTGGGGCCATGGGTGCATCGGGAGCCTTGTGGGGGCACAGGGAGCCTGAGCAAAGCCCCGATGGGATGAGAGGATGAGGGGATGTGCACATCTGCTCTGGGATTGTTATGGGGGCACACAGAGCCTGAGCAAAGCCCTGATGTGATAAGGGGATGTTATCACAACATGATAATAAGAGACATTAAATAAATAAATTAAATACATTAACTTAAATAAATCAATAATATAAATAATATAATATAAATAATATAAATAATAGAATGATATTTATAATCATAAAAGTATTTATAATCATAAAATAATAAATGAGCCTTCTAAGAACATGGAGTCAGACTCATCTCTTCACCCCATCCTGAGGAGGTGCAAACACCACATGGATCAGCCATGAAAACAGAGCAGGCTCTGCACCTCTGGAAGGGGAAAAGCTCCAACTTTTCCAAAATGCCCCACAGGATGTGATGGAAAGGGCAGGAACACCTGCAGGACTTGGCTCAGGAAGCCCTGAGCTGCTCTATTCCTTGCTCCAGGGGCAATCCTGACTCCAGCAGGACTCACCTCAATGTTGGTGGCATTCAGCTTCTCCTCCATGACCTGTTTCAGGATGACCAGGGAAGATTTGATGGCTTCCTTTAACGTCATGGACTGCAAAACAAAGGGCTCATGGATGACAAGCTGCAGGCTCAGCACTGGCCCCTCTCCCTCCCCTCTCCCAAATCCCTTGAGCCAGGCAGCCAAAGGAGCAGCTTAGCAAGGGATCTGCAGCATCCCTGGGAGCCTGGAGCAGGCAGGGCAGGGATATCCACAGGGACAGTGAAATCCTGCCTTTCTCAGAGTTAAAAATGGCTCATTTGGACACAGAGATCTGGTTCATTTTAAAATGGTTCATTTGGGACAGGAGGGGCTGTTTCTCTTCACCAATTCCCTCCCAAAAAGCCAGATTCCCTCCAGGCAGAATCCTCCATGCTGCATTTAATCTGATAAATCCCAGGCATCCCTAGAGCCAGAGGGATGTGCAGCACAGCTGTGTTTCAATAACTATGCACTTGAAAAAGGGGTGACAATCCAGGGAGTCCAGGATTTTGGTAATTTGGAGAATTCTAGTGAACAAATGAGTCTTCCCAGCCACCATCACTAATAGTGCTTTCCACCAGGTTTTGGCTTCTTACCACCCAAAATGGCCAATTCCCTCCTCATGGGGGAAAAAAAAAATCCTATTTAATATCAAACATGACCAGAACTTCCAACACAAAAGCTGCTCCCTTCTCTGAAGGTGCTGCTGTGAGCTCAGGATGCTTCCAGCTGTACCCACACAGAGCCTGATGCTGACAGCAGCACCCAGAGCTGTTTTTATTTATAGAGAACTTCCTGACATGGCCTTGATTATCTCACAGGCAGAGAGCAGCTGCTGGGAGCAGCTCTCAGTTGTAGAGATCCTCAGCACCTACTCACAGGATGCTCTGCTCAGGAGTGATCCTGCCCTGAGCAGCTCAGGCCCCTCCTCTCCAGCCCAGCCCTAAATCCTCACTGGGGAGGGAATGAGGGGATCCTGGGAGGTGGTGAGGTACCCCAGACCCAGAGAGGTGACCCCCAAGCCCAAGTGCAGCCCTTACCTTGTGGTAAACCTCCTGCAGGGAGCTCTGGGCTCCCTCGGAGGCGGAGCCGATGGCTCTGGCATCGCACTGCACGAACGTGCCCGAGGGATCCATGTGGAACCTGTGGGGACAGGGGGTGACTGCCTGCACCCCATCCCTCCCCAGGGCACCCCAAGGACTCTCCCACCAACCCCCCAGAGCTCCCTGCACAGCTGGAACTGAGATACATCCCCAGGCTGGCAGCTTACACACGCTAACACTGCCCTCTTCCCTCAGAGAGCCATTTCCCTTTGGATTCCCCATCTTATCCTATTTTATTTTTTAATAAATTCAGCAAGTTTTTTCCCTGCTGGAAGGCAGACCTGACTGGTCTGGCCCTGCCAAGCCTTTCCCACTTCCAGTGGGGCCATCTGAAGCGCTGAGTTCAGGTTACAGCTGCTCCAACACCTCCCCAAGGAATGTCACATGGATTATGTTACTGGTGGCTCTGCCGCTCCTTTAGGGAAAGGTACAAATACACTCAAGATGAGGAGAGCTTTAACACTTCCCTCCTCCCCAGGAAACCACATTTTTAATCAAAAAGGGCAAGGGTTTGGGGCAGATATGATGATTTTCCATGCCAACAAGCAGGCAGGGCTCTGGAAAGGGTTTAACAGGATTAACAAAGATATCAGGGACATAAGGGATAAACCCAAGGAAAATCCCAGAATTGAGTCCTTAAAACAGCCCGGGAATTTTGCAGTGGAGGTTTGGCCTTTTCCCTGGATTAAGAGAGCAGAACTCACAGCTGGGGTCCCTTCTCATCCACCCCTCCGAAGAGCAGAGCGACACCGAACGGGCGGGACTGCGGCACAGAGGAGGCAATGGGTCACACAGGGGGGGACAAGGGGGTTCCCCAGCACCCCCCAATCCCCCCCAGTCCCACCATGGCTCCTGGGTCAGCATCTTCCTCCCCAAACTGCAGGGCCAGGTTAGACACAGCCTGTGTCACACTCTCCACCGTCATGGTCTCGTTGTAGGTGAACCAGTGATTCTGCAGGAAAATCCAAATTGAGATTCCCATTAGCCCCATGTGCCCAAAATATGACACACCTGCATGGCTGAGGTGGGGGACACAAGGATAACTTCCCTGTGGAACCCAGGGCACAGCCAGTTAACCCATGGAAGCATCAGGGAGAGTGGGATGTACAAAAATCCACAGAAAATTGGACACCAAGGCTTGGGAAGCCAATAGGGAAATGCAAGGCTGAAAGGATTTATCCCAATATCTGCTTTGGAAGGAATGTGTTACAGCTCTCCAGAGGGTGGAAAAGTGCTGATATGCAGGAGAAAACCCCAGGAAAATCCTTTGCAGCAGCACAGATTTGTACCTGGGACCTCCAAGCACCTGAGGCATCCAGGAAATTTAAGGGGATAAAAAGAAAACCAATATATCCAATCTTTTATCAGAACACTCAGACAGCCCCTGCACTCCCAACAAGCCTCCAGCTCCAGACCAGCTTCTTTGATGGAATGATCTTCCCTTTCCCAGGACATTCCAGGAGTTCCTGGGGTTTGTGCTGCTAATTTAAGAACAGAGATGTCAGATCTTACCTGAGTCTCCACTCTGGCCTTGTCAATTAAAGTCTTTGCATCAGCTATTAGGCCACTCATGGCACATCCTGGAAGGGAAAGAACAACCAGGAGTCATTCCTGTCTCATTCCTGTTTCATTCCACCCATTATTTGGGATGTGTTTTCTCCCAGAATGCCTAAAAACACCAAGAGCTGCAGGGGGGAGCTGGTCCCTGAGTGGGAAGGTGGGGAAGGGATTTGTCCCCCTGTGCTGGGCACTGCTGAGGCCACACCTGGGAACAGTTCTGGGTTTTTCACAAGAATGACAATGAGGAGCTGGAGCATGTACAGAGAGGGGAACAGAGCTGGGGAAGGGGCTGCAGCACCAGGAGAGGCTGAGGGAGCTGGGAAAGGGGTTCAGCCTGGAGAAAAGGAGGCTCAGGGGAAATTTCTGGCTCTGCACAACTCCTGACAGGAGGGGACAGCCAGGGGGTCAGGTTCTGCTCCCAGGACAAGATGGAACAGCCCCACACTGCACCAGGGCAGGATCAGGTCAGATATTGCATTATTTTATTCATGGAAAGCATGGTCAGACCCTGGCACAGGCTGCCCTGTGAACACTGCTGGAGTCCCCATCTCTGGAAGGGTTCAAAAAGTGAGGATGTGGCACTCTGGTACATGGATCACTGGTGGCCTTGGGATGGTTGGACTCCATGATCTTAGAGGGCTTTTCCAGCCTCGAGGTCTCTGTGGGATTGAACCAGATTTGCTCCAGAACAACCTGCTGGAAAAGGCCCTGGCTGCCCCACAGGAATCCCAGCACAGATCCCACTCTGGGAGGAGAGGATTGCTTCACAAGCTCCTGAGAGGAGGAAACTGGACTCTTGGAGCTCCTCCCATGCCCATGGAGCAGCAACACAGGAATTTTGGAGGTTCCCTGCCCCTCAGGGTGACATATGAGCCCATTGTGGGCTGCTCAGGGCATGGGTGGCATCAGTGATCCTGGAGAAACTGGCCCCAGCCAGCCCCACCATAATTCCCCGCCCTCCCAGAGCTAAATTTGGGATGAGCTTTCACAAGGGAGGTTACTGAGGCAGGGGGATGGAGCTTCAACTGCCTCTTTCTGCTTCCTGGAGCTCCCTCCTGCTGGTTTGGAGCCTGCAAAACCAGTGACCAGGAGCTGGTGTGCACTGGGAGGGATGAGCATTCCTGGCAGGGAGGGCTCATCCCAACACACAACTCCCCAAATTGCCAGGGATGGACTCTTCTCATAAATCATTCACAATTTTAGGGGTGATCTGATGCAGAGGGGTGAATCCCTCCTCCATACCAATGTGGGAGTCGATCTCCACAATCTTCTCAATGCTGCTGGGCTCCATCAGGGGGGATGTGATCCTCTTCTCCACAGCCAGGCAAACTCCCTCTGAGGTCTGGATCCCAATGGCTGTGGAGCCAAGCTGCAAAACACCACCACAGGCTCCAGCTCACACACACATCACTGCTAACTCTGACTTATTTGCACGTGTGTTGGTTTGGATTCAGTTGTGTCACCCACACACAAACCCACTCTGGCTTGGCATGGTGGATTTTAAAGCTTATGGGGAGGGTGAAATCCATGGGATTCTCATGAGAACCCAGTGGGTCCCACAAGGTTCCCCCCTGAACCTCCTTTTCTCCAGGCTGGGCCCCTTTCCCAGCTCCCTCAGCCCCTTCCCCAGCTGCACATCCTTCAAGCAACAGCAGTTTGTGGAGCCTGCTGAGTGTGAAAGGCCCTGGGAATTCTCCTGTGCCAGAGGGAAATGAGAGTTTTAAACTCTTTTAAACCTTTAAGGGAGAGAGAATTTCCCACATCAGTACAAATCCCTCTGCAGCTCTGGCTTGGGCACGTGGCTTTCCATAATCTCCTGTTCTGCCCAGTCCCAGGCAGCAATTCCAGCCCAGGACTGCAGGACACCTCAGTGTCAGCAGGGCCACAAGCACAGGGACACATCCCAGGGGCTCCTGGCAGCCCTTGTCTGGATCCTGCTGTGATCCCACCTGGATCCCATCAGGCCCTGCCTGGATCCCACCTCAACTGCACCAACTCTCACCTTGATCCCACAAATCCCTGCCTTGATCCCAACAGCCCCTACTTTGATCCTACCTCGGGCACACCAAGAGCTGCCTGGATCCCACCTTCATCCCACCAGCCCTGCCTTGATCCCACCATGATCCTACCAAGGCTTTTTGGATCTTACCAGCCCCTAATCTGGATTTTAGCAGCCCTTAATCTGGATCTTACCAGCCCTTACCTCAATCCTATTTAATCCCACCAAACCCCACACTGGTCCTGCCTTAACCCCACCCTGACCCCAGCAACACCTAAACTCAATCCAGCCTTGATCCCACCAACAATTACCTTCATCCCACCTTGATCCAACCAGCCCTGCCTTGATCCCACCATGATCCTACCAATGCTCTTCTGGATCTTACCCACCAGCCCTTACCTCCACCCTATTTAATCCCACCAAACCCCACATTGGTGCTGCCTTAACCCCACCTTGATCCCATCAACTCCTAAACTCAATCCAGCCTTGATCCCACCAACAATTACCTTCATCTCACCAGCCCTGCCTTGATCCCACCATGATCCTACCAAGGCTTTTTAGGTTTTACCAACCCCTAATCCGCATCCCACCAGCCCTTACCTCAATCCTATTTAATCCAACCAACCCCACATTGGTCCTACCTTAACCTCACCAACTCCTAAACTCAATCCAGTCCTGATCCCACCAACAATTACCTTCATCCCACCTTGATCCCACCAATACTTTTTGGATTTTACCAGCCCCTAATCTGGATCCTGTTTAATCCCAGCAAATCCCACACTGGTCCTACCTTAACCCCACCTTGATCCCACCGACTCCTAAACTCAATCCAGCCTTGATCCCACCAGAAATACCTTCATCCCATCTTGATCCCACCAGGCCTGCCTTGATCCCACCAATGCTTTTTGTATTTTACCAGCCCCTAATCTGGATCCTGATTAATCCCACCAAATCTCACACTGGTCCTACCTTAACCCCACCTTGATCCCACCAACAATTACCTTCATCTCACCCTGATCCCACCAGCCCTGCCTTGATCCTACCGTGATCTCACCAATGCTTTTTGGATCTAGTCCCTAATCTGGATCCTGTTTAATCCCACCAAATCTCACACTGGTCCTACCTTAACCCCACCTTGATCCCACCAACTCCTAAACTCAATCCTGCCTTGATCCCACCAACAATTGCCTCCATCCCACCTTGACCCCACCATCCTGCCAGGATCCCAGCCTGCTCCCAGCACTCCCAGCTCTCCCACACCAGGGAATTTCCTGGCAGAACTGTCTCAGCTGCAGTGTGGAATGCTCCATCTCAACATCCACTTCAAGGCATGGGGTTTAATTTTAACCCCAAGATTTCCTGGAAAGCTGCACCTACAGCCACAGGGATGGCAGGGGATCTGTGTTAATTTATCAAGCCAGCATAGACACCAACATCTCCCTGGGAGCTTTGATTCCCAAGTCCTTGATACTTGTATTACTTTTTCTGTTACATTATTACTTTATTCCCCTTTTTAGTGCTCCAAGGAGCCAAATGAACTCGGGGAAGGTGAAGTCAGGGCCCTTCTGCCCAGTTCAAACACCTCAGAGCTTTTTCCCTTCCTCACTTGACCTGTTCAAATACCTCAGAGCTTTTTCCCCTCATCACTTGACCTGTTTCTTCCAAATTTAAATGTATTGCCAATCAACACCCACATTCTATCAATGTTTTTAATTGATAAATATTCCTGTCTGTTACATTTCTCAGTTAAGGATGTTTAACCCCCAAAGGCCATTTGGCCCTGCAGAGGTGGGTTTGCTCCTAACAACCTTCAGTTTACATTTAAATCCAGCCAAGAAGTGGTTTAAGTTTGATTTGGGGATAAACAGCTTTGGATTGCATTTCTGGGGGATAAATCACTTGGTAGGACAGGGGAAGGAACATTCAACTGAACTTTGGGGAAAATCAATGGGTTTTGGTCTTTCCTGACCCATAAAAGAACAGAGCTGTGGAATGTTTGGCTGGAGGAAACAGACACAACCTGGATTAGTCCTTGTGGGTTCTTTGTTTCTTTTTTTTTATTTTTATTGGGGCTGGGATTGAGGCTATTTGAGATGATAGTTTGTGTTTAGATTTAGGTGTTCATTGTTTCTTATCAATGTTACAGTCTCACAGCTGTGAGGTTTGTAGTTTTTCATGAGTAAGGTACAAAACGGTTAATTATCTCTTGTTATAAGGTCTTTTAAGGGTTAAACTATCTAATTAAAATTTTACTTAAATTAATTTCTCTTTTAACTTAATAATCGATTTCTTGAAGCCTGCAGTGTGGACTTTTCTGTTTAATTATAAAATACCACCCAAATCTATGAAGAAGAAGGTAAAGAAGAACAATTCTTTTCCACTCTAAAACTTCTATTTTCCTTCATATTTATTACTATATTTTAAAACCCCAATTTTAAGTTTTCTATTCTGTGATATTACACACTTCTAATTAACTACACCCTCATAATTACAGTATTATTAATCAATTTTGGAAGCCTTCTCCACAGCCTCAGGTCAAATGCAGTGTTCTTTTGTTGGTCTGTGCCTTTCAGCACAGAAACTTGAAAATTCTCAGCATCCAGGGTCCCAACAAATCCTGAGCAATCCCTGCCTGGGGTTGGAAGGAGCCTCAGATTT